>LGRX02018734.1:74402-171974 GCA_001247695.2 Cymbomonas tetramitiformis | reverse complement strand
TGAGAGAGAGTTATCCTCGAAACTTGTCGAGAGGGTCCCAAGTGGTGTGAAAGATTCGTCAGCCTCAGATGCTGTTGCAGCCGCTCGATTTCATGAGAAGGGTACTGTCGACTTTTCCATGGACGGTTCAGCTTGACTTAGCACGCGCAGAGCCCTCCGAAGCCTGCTGCCAAGGTCATCCACGTGTTGTGCAGCCTACGTGGCACGAAGGCTTTCGTCGCACACCTACGGTACAGCCGTCGAGATTATTTTAACGATCGAACGCAGCACGGAGCAAAAGGCGACACGTCTACAACAGACACGGGACAGACGTTTTCTTGCCACAGAAGGTTGTCTCGGGAGTCGGTCGTATCCGCCAATCATGGTGTCGTGATGAAAAATACGACATGGCGACTCCCCCCCCCCACAAGGAAAAGTTTGCCATTTTGTGGGCTCAGCCTAAGCAGCCTGAGTCGTGCCTTGCCACGAAGAAGTGTGCTCTCTTCAGGCGACTGAGTGACGTCTGTTTGCTTTGCCATCCCCAGCTGTAGTGGAGCCGGGCCAAAGGGCGCTGCTGCACTGGCGGAAGGCATCAAGCAAAACGAGAGTTTAGCCAGTGTCGAGGTGCGCGCCCCCTCCTCTCTCGTCAGTCACGGAAAATGAGAGAAAAGCCATCGTCAAGGTCCCACCCCCGTTTCACGCACAGAGTGATGGACTTTATGTGTGTAGTCTGCGCTGAGATGCCCTCCACCACAACCGACTTCCGTGGGAAACGATCTTGTAGCTGGCTCGGAGACGCAGCCCCGCCCGCCTTCTTCTGAGCCGGTGTCCGCCACCTGTCTTGATACTCACCCCCAACGTTCAAGACAGCTGCACAGATGGAAGTAGCTGATAAGTGCTTGTGGATTTGACAGGTGGACCAAAACAACATTGAGGAGGAGGGCGGGGTAAGGCTGCCTTCCAGTTCCTATCACACCCTCTCCGAAAGTTTTATGGCCTTAGTGCCTTTGTGCCCTTCAGTTCGACGTCGGAGGGAGGATCAGGTAGTCAGAGATTTCTTACTTGGATTCGTGTAGGACATGCTGTGCGCAGCTTCGTTATATGCCCTGTTCTAGACAAGCGACATCCTACGCCAACATGAGCTCAAAATCTTCTCACCGGCTATGCTGTTTTGCCATTCGAGGATCAGATCTTCAGCAAGCACTTCGGGATCAGCTGGTGTCTTCAAACTGTTCGGAAACGAGGCTTTTTTTTACGTGCCCGGGAATCTGCCCTGCCAATAAAACTAAAGCGGTACCTATTGACTGTACTTGCGCCTTCTGAGTACATCGGGGAGAAGGGTTATGGCTGATGGCTCGAAAATATAAGGAAGACCTGTGCTCGGGGCTATACACTGGAGAAGTATGGATTAAGCGTGATGATGACCATTCTGAGGACAGAAAGCTTCAACGTGCACTCCCCATTCTTATGCTTCCGGGGCTCGTGAGATGGGGACCTGGGAGTACAAACCTACAAGTAACCTAAGGCTCCTCATCTGTAGAAGAGATAGGCCACCGAATACTCTGCGCGACAGACGGGCCACCTGATATCGCATGCAACTTGTCCCACGTGTCGATTTGATCCTCCTCCCCACAGACTGCTCGCATTCCTCTTCCAGCCACTTACCAGTGACCTTGCCTTCGTTGCAGTCCCCTTCGTGCGCACCCTTGGCCCTAGATCCGCATCCAACACCAACCTCGTGAGTGGAAGGGTGTTCTCTTAGCATGCTGGCCTGCTCCCGAGCCCTACTGGCGGCTCTTCTTCGACTAACTGCGTTGTCGCCTCCCTGGTCATTTGGTGTCGTCATTGGTCCCTGCGCATGTAGTGACCGCTCGTAGCGATTCAGTAATTTGAAGGCCATCACCCTCGTCGGGATCAACTGCCAGGCTCAGGAATTAGGCCTGTGTTTGTGTCTGCCGAAGTAGCGCACGCACCACCCGTACCCCGCTGATTTTCTGCTACTCACTCCTTTCCCACCCTTCCGCTGCCTCGGTGGCCTGCACCCCTGCTGATCTGCCCCCTTCGCTGTCTGCTCCATCGCTCGCATCGCATTGCTCCAGGAGCGCCCAAAGCTTCATCCTCTGACCCCGAGAGCCAGAGACCAGAGTGTCGCTCATCTGCGCTCACCATCACCGGAACTCTATATCCAACCAGCCCAAGTGCCTGCGCTCGCACGGTCCCACCCATTCTGGGGTCTGCCCACCGATAATCCTTCACGGCCCTGCCATGTTCCTGATTGCTGAGCTGTCCTTCGAGGTGGCTGTGGGGCTGACTTTGATTAGCATGCTTCACGCCACCTGATGCATGTAACTATCACACGCTTGCTTAGGCGGTCACTCCCTCCCTCCCCCCACATGAGCACACAAGCCGAATTCCCAGTGAGCGTCCAACATTTTATTTACGTACCATATGAATTGTACACGGCCAGCGTCCGTCTCTTCTCTTCATGTGACGGGTCAAGTAGGAGGTGGTTTTCACGGGTGTTCGCATCAGCTGCAGCTGGGTTTCCCTCACAACCCGACCTGGAGCAACACAATGGATTCTTTCCAGGGGGCACCTGCAGTGCAGCGCTGGATGCACACTGCTGCCTTGCCTCTGAAGCCGGTTCACCTCTGCCCCCCAAGCTGCCCAAGCCATCTCCCCACCATCAAGCCTATGCCCAGGACCACCACCCTGCTCCCTGCCTGCTCCAAAGATCTTGTCCACCCACAACACGACCGGTATTCCAAAGGCCGGTCCCAAGGGGCTGTGACAATGATAAACTGAAATGCCTCCTTCTGACCTTACACACCCGCACTGATCTGCGCTTGCAACCCCCTGCCCCCTACACCAACTCTATGGGAAGCCCTTGCTCCGGATATCCTGCGAGTAAGCTGCAGTCCCGAGTGATGCGCTCCGCACTTGCACTGTAACTGTTGTTCTGCACTGTTCCTACTTGGGGTCCCATCCCCACATATGCCTTTGTCCCAAGCCCTCCGGTGGCTGATAGTTCACCAATCAGCCGTCGTCTTCCTGACAGCTTGCGCATCACTTTTAGCAACCTCGCCACGTGGACAGGTAAGTGTGTGGGTGGCTTATCCTTGGGACCGATTCCCTTGGCGCCATGTAGCCACAGAAAATCGGCTGCACTGTGTACCCACGCCGGGGATCAAAAGAGTGAGCACACACTTCGGGACACTTATCTGGATTTATGTGTGGCTTATCCTTGGACCGATTATTTTGGCACCATGTAGCCACAGAAGATCGGATCACAGGGGATCAAAGGATTCGGCACGCACTTCTGGACACTTATCCGGGTTCTCCGCAGCTCCGGAGATATTTGTGTGGCTCATCTTTGGACCTTGGCTCATTCCTTTGGCGCAGCATTGGCCGCCCTGAGTGCGTGTATGTGCTATCTGCATGCTGGCAGAGTCCGCGTACTCCGTTACCCGTAGACTTGCATGCGATATCGCATGTTGGGCAATGATCGGCACATACGATCATTCATGCTGCTTTGTATTCAGTCGAGGTGTGTCGAAGTTGGTGGATCTGAAAGCTCCCACATCTGCTGGGATGATGGTGGGTTGGCTTTTGTCGGCGGGCCTCATGCCCTTCAGTATGTGCTATCTTGTCACGGCCCCAGCCCTGCCCTGTGCTGAATGCTTCAGCCATCCACTGGGGGTGGGACTGGCTTTAGTTGACACGACTCTTATCGGGATACAAGCTCTTTGTTTGGGTGGTGGAGGCAAGCTATCAACAGGGGAGTACAGTTTCTTGATCCTGTGAAAACAAATTTGTGCCTATGTGCAGAAAGCATTGAAGGAGGCTGTGGAAGCAAACAAGGGACTCGTCGCCCTCAAGATGGATGGCACGAATACAAGCGAGGCGCTGCGCATCGAGGTTGAGGAGATCCTTGAAAAGCGGCGTATCGCACAGAGGAATGAAGCAGCAACAACGGCGTGAAATGTTCAAAGGAAGATATGCCAGGCAGCAAGCAAGAAGTCTTTGCTTCTACCCAAAGTCTTTTTTCGGCCATTCCCATTCTATTGGCGATGAACTGCTCGACCGCTGCAAAAGACTAGTGCAAGGCATAAGCAACTTTGACTTCCAACACTAAGCATGTTTGCTGTGCAGTTATACTTTCGCTGTTGGCGCTTCACAAACTACTCAGCTCGCGTGATGCATTCGTAGTGACAGCAACTTCATTTGGATTAACTTGACTCGAGTAAGGTGAGCACTGTTTTAGCCACCATGCATGTTATAATCCGAACTGGTCCAAATTGAAATTCAAATCTTCACCTGATGAAAATAACTGCCTACAGTCTATAGGCACCATTCATCGATGACTAACAAATGTTCCACAGCAAGCCTTTGACGAGCTCTTGTGAATTAGAGCAAGTCCGTATGCAGTGTTTATCCGCTGTATGACAAAAACTGCCCCATACCGAGGGATTTATTTGTGTTACTTGCGGTGAACTTCATGAGATGCCTTCGTGGACATAAATTCTGCATGCAATCTGATGCGATCGCAATGAAGGATTCACAGTGTTTTCTGCTTTATTGTTTATATAAACTGTTCGGTGTCTTCCTCGATCACGCCGAAGGAGAAGGCGGAGATGTCGTCGATCATCTCGGCCTTACCGCTTGCCAGCAGAGGACGCAGGACATTGAACTTCTCGTCGTCTCGCCGGTGTTCATAGCTGACTGGAACTGATGGCATCGGTACATAAGATAATACCGGTAATGCCCGTTGAGTCGTCAAGGGCTTAGGGTTTCGGACTACAGTACTACCGGTGACTGTCACCCGCTGTACATCCGCACTACTGTCGGAAGTGAATTGTGATAGATTTGACGGTCACGGTGTCAGGTCCAGCATCCCTTGCCTCAGAACAGCCATCCAAGGGCTGGGAACGAGTAGGGTATGGATATCAAATGGTCGACTTTCAGGGGGCTCGGTTTGAGGGGGAGTCCCGTGGGGGGCGTTGGATCGCGAGCGTCAGTGTGGCGGGATCACGGATGAATTCCTACATATCCCTTGTTGGGATGTGTAAGAGTCAGCAATAACATGTGGGGCGCAATGGCCCTCGCATTTGATACTACAAATCATGATAGGTAGCATATTCCCCTTGAAATTCAACCCCAAAAGAGGGTGTTGCTATCACCGTAACCCAAGATCTTCATAAGGACAGCAGACCTAGGAAATTTACTTACTCAATCAATTAATCAAAACGCCGTTGTGATTGGTGCATGTATGTACGTGACGTGCACGATACAGTATGCCACGCCATGTGTCCCTCAAATGAGCGAGGCGAAGAAAGGAATCGGGAAACGAAATATAGAACCGATGCAACGCGATGTCTCATTGTACACCCCTAGCATTGTTGTTTTGTTATTTCGCCAGAAACAACAATGCCAGCGGTGTACAACTACAAAAACGAATCGTCAACGTTAAACATGTCGCAAGTCTGGATAGTGTCATCATTTACGAATCGGCATCGTCAATCTGGTATGCATGTTTGCATGAGGACTTTCATGACAACAAGATTGATGACGGCCTAGCAGAGATTTTGAGATTGACAATGCTAGTATATATAGATATATACATGTGCGATGTGATCGTGTGTTTAGAGAGATATCAATACATACATACATGCATACATACATAAGGTATTATTCTCATAAGGGAATCTCTGGATAAGAACAGGCCTACTACTGACCCAGTATCCCTTAATAGTCATCACTTTCACACAGCAAACAACAGTCAATTGCTTCGACTTAGGAAATTCAGCAGCCATCAAGGCGCTCATTGTCAGGTCCATATGAAGTAACTATGCTCTAAAGATGAACTAGAATAACAGTTGCATATTGTACCTCTCTGTGCAAAGTCGCTAATCACAGGAGCACTAATTCACCATGCACTCTGTGCGATATGCTCCCTTCCATGACCTCTTCAAACCATTTCAGCGCCAAGGAATTCAACCAGACACTGACTCCTTTTTTGGAATATCAAGCGAGTCAAGAATTTCATCCATGGCTTCCGCCTTTTGTTTGTAAGTCATGCTCCGATTGCCCTGTGACAGCAAACACGAGAGTTGAAATGCAAGTTTGTGAAGCTTTATGATTCTGACACAAGAATCATAACCATTGAAATAATCAACAAAGCAGGTTGTGGCATACACAGCAAAAAATACCATCTGCTTACAATGCAGGGGGCAATCAATTCTGTAGCGGACAGAGAAGCTAACTGATTCCTATGGGTATACCTGCATGGTATGTGCAGCACGTTGCACCAACTCGGCCAGCGGATCTTCCTTAGGAATATCAATTGCTGCAAACCAAAACAAAATAACTTTTAGAAAGATGGACGGGAGTACGAGTTACACTTTGTGCCAGTGTGGACCACGGTGATCTGACTGCAAAGCGGAGCAGAACTGCACTGTACCTAAAAGTTGTGGGCTTGATAGTTTCTGAGTGACCACCAGGTTTTGAGACGGGTATCAGTGAGGAAAAAGCATAGAGCGTGTAATCTTAAGATAGGGTGGCAACAGGTTCAACTTTCGTCTCAGAATCCAAAGTGTCCCATGGTCACCACTGAGATGTGTGGAGTACAAGCTCGCAGATCTGAAAAGCCTGCAGGAGCGCGGTGGGACTTGCGGCAACAACGAAATAGCACAGATCAGGAGACAACGTGCTTTCGATCGAGGTAGTGATGCTTTTTCACCAAGACAGTGGTCTCAATATTTGATGGATCCGTGCTAAACTGTTAGCTGAAAGGAACAGTCTTTTAAAAAGCAGCTTGGGACCAGTAAAGAAAATCCCCCGCTACATAGAAGTTACATAACAGAAAGTGGTGACGAAATCGATGGCATTCTAAGGAGAAACATAGGTTCCTCAACTCTGAAGAAGGTTCCTAAGAACCATCTACAGAACCTTCTTCAGGGTTCTTCAAGAACCCTGAGGATGCCTGGGTTCCTCAACCCAAGGACTCCTCAACTTCTAGGTACATTTGAGAAACCAGCAAACGAACAGTCTCAACGAATCACACTGTACAAGAGCGACACAGCTGGTGCCGACAAAGATTCGACGGTATAAAGTTGGGAGAATGCCGACCTTCTGCCATAGCTGCTAAGGCTGCGCCTTCCTCCTTGACGTGTTTCAGGCCACTGGATATACCAAGGGAAGGGCCAAGGCAGCCATGTCCGTCAGGGACAGACAGGATTCTACCCTTTAGATAGCAGCGAAGACGTGAATAACATGGAGGATGCCATGTCTTATGGACCCGAAAAAAACATCGAGACCTCGAGGGCTAAGAAGCAGGAGATCTCAAAGTTGTGTCCTACACAAGCCCTTGGTATAAATGATTCCCTCCTAAGCATTTGTTTGACTTAAGGAGAAGAAACCGAAATATCTCAAGATCGCTTCCATACCAAACTGCTGCCACCACGTTTTCCTCAGCTCCATTGAATTTCCTCTTCGACACCCAAGAATTTGTCTCACGGCAAGGACAGAATCTGCGACAAACCTTGCGCCACGGGCTTGTTCTTTCTCCAACCTCGCCTGCTCAAGCATCTCAAAGTCTTCAATGGCGTCTTGCCTTAATCCCTGCCAACACGACACAGGAACATTCAGAAAGCTTCCACACCACCGTCAGGCCACAGAAGGTTCTCTTCTGCTTACACAGTAGAAGCGCATGGCTAACCCCTAACGGAGACAAAAGGGCGCTTTTAGTAAAATCGGAAGGGTTACCAACCACCTCATTCCCAGTTAAGAACTGTGCTCTGTCCTGTGGGGTTCGGCACAACTCAAAACCCACCTTAAACTCTCTCTGAGATGCAGGACGACCGATAAGCAACCATTAGGTGCACGTGGGGTGCGCTGATGGGAAGCGACAAAGGGGGCGAGGCGTCTAACCTCCCACTGCTCCGGGTCTCGCTTGTTCTCCTGGATTTTTGCAATCTGCTCCAATAACTGGTCGATGAACTCCTCGTCCGCATGCAGCACAGCATCCGGTAAGCGGTCAGAATATTGCTCTTTCATCTGCATTTCCTCAGATTCCAACTCGTCAAGCTCCTCCTTCATTTGCTTCAACTTCTCGAACGACACCACATCTTCACCCTCCGTGTCCGTGTCCTTGGCCTCGGCCTCCAATTCCCGCTTCAGCTCTCGTTCCTCCGAGGCAGACATCGTGCTCTGCAGCTTAAACGCCTCGACTTTTATCGCCGCATCGAGCATTTGCCCCCCGTACTCCTGCGTGACCTCACCGCGACTACGTGTGATCATATCACACAGAGAGTGATAATGGCTGGAGGTGCAACCGAGAGGTCTGCCGTGTCGTCTCCGCGGGTTACACACCCTTCGCGATGGAATATCCCGTAACAAGCAGTCCTGTTGATTCTGTAGTTATGGTCCCGCAAAAGAACAGCTTTGAAAAAAAACCATAAAGCCATAAAAACAGAAAAAGCGTGTATAAGACGCTGGAGGAAATATGCCCCATCAACTGTATTGCATAAGGGATGGAAAACCCAACTCGAGAAACTGCAAGATCGAAATATCTGCGCGCCATATCCTTCTTACGTCGGGATGGCCATAAAACATGGCGACCAAGTGCACACAGGAAGCTGCAAGGGGTTGAAGTGTGTAAGGGTTAGGGCGTCTAACTCCTTTCTGAGATTGGGGGAGGGGAGGCAGTAACTAAGTTGGGGACTGCAACAGCTTTCTGGAAGAATTCAAGCAGCACAAGCGTTAACGTTCCACTTCGGTTCCTCACCTTCAACTCGTCCAACTGCTTCTGTATCTCCTCCGCCTCGTTCTGCGCTCCGTCCTTAATCGCCGCCGCAAGAACCTCCTCGAGCTCGCCCTGTTTCTCAGCAACGTAGGCAGTTTCGTGAGCAATTTGCTTCAATAGCTCACTCGCCTCTATCTCCTCGTCGTATTCCTCCTCTTCTCCCTCATCCGAGGGGCTATCGGTCACAGCGACCTCATTGGAGGCTGCACCATCAGAATTAGAGCCGTCCTGTGAAAGCATTTGAAGTCAGTGAGATGCAAGCTCAAAACCAGGTTCTCTCTTCAACGCCCTTTTCCTTCACTGTTTGCCCGACCGTGTGCGTTCTGCTCTGACGGTATTGAGCTCCACACTTTCGCCAGAAGAACGGAAAAATGACAGCTCAAGCATGGCGATACGTCGTGAAGAACGACTCACCCGCAATCAAGGACAGCGCTAAGAACACAGATCATTTTGACAGAGAAGCATGGCACGCAGAACTTAGCACAAGTACGAGCTGGTTGTGTGCGATACGCGAGGAATAGATTTAAGCAAAGCACTGGCCATAACCGCAAGCGTAGACAGGGTAGCCATGCTGACGGGACCTGCGCTCAGTGCGGGCTTCCCAGCAGGCGATGGCAGGTTGCCTCCAGAGGATTCGATAAGCACAAACAAAACATACCATTATTACAGCCTCCTCAACGGCCTCCTCTGCGTCATCGAACTGGCCGCTGTCCTTCTCAGCGTTGACGAACTGGTCGTTGTCCTCCTCAAATTCATAAGGATGCAACTCTAGCTCGTGCCAGGGCTTCAGCAGCTGATGCAGCGCGTATTGCTCGCGCGCCTTCTCAATATGCTCAAATACTTCATCAGTCAGGATATCTTCCGGCTTCCGAGTGGTCATCTCGTTCCACATCTCCGGATTGCTCCCCAGTTCAGGGAGCCGTAGCTGTGGGTCAAGCTCCATCTGCCAGAAAAAAGTCGTTCCCCGTCACGATCCAAGCACTGCCGTTGAGCAAAAGCAAAATAAGCGGTTCTATTCAGGTCGTGAGTAACAACGTCAGTGTTGGGTTCAGGCAGATCATGAACGTCTTCACCAGGCTAGTGATCCGAGGCAAGGAGGTAGAAAAAGGTTCGAGTGAGAGTGCGAGGCGTTAGTGTTGGGTACAGGCAGAGCATAGCTGGCTTCACCAGGCTAGTGATCCGAGAAACAAGGATGCAGAAAAAGGTTCGAGTGCATTTGCCAGTGTGTAATATAAAGCGCTGCGCACACTTTGTTCATAGCGTGTGGTGTCCGAGGATGCGGTGTGATTCCTGCCTGGAGGTACTAATGACGCCGAACTACACTGGACCGAACGAAGCACGCTATCTAGTATCAAGGC
Organism: Cymbomonas tetramitiformis; assembly: GCA_001247695.2. NCBI lineage: Eukaryota > Viridiplantae > Chlorophyta > Pyramimonadophyceae > Pyramimonadales > Pyramimonadaceae > Cymbomonas > Cymbomonas tetramitiformis. The sequence continues at coordinate 161,834 of LGRX02018734.1, read as the reverse complement.
ATGGATCGTTTGAGAGTAAACTTGGAGCGGAGGAAAACCACGCGGTGCCTGCTGTTGCCACATAAAAAGATTTCGCATCACTGGTTCCAAACGTCGTGGTCCGGCGAGCGCCGCTCTCCAGCTCTCCAGAAGTTTAGCGCAAAATATCACTCAAGACATGTTTGGGTCCTTCTGGTGAACAAAACCGTGGAACCAAGCTTACAGGAAGGATTTTCGAAAGCTGTTTCACAGCAACTTCCACAAGAGGGTATCTTTGCCAGACACCGCTCGCAAGCTCCACGTTTACGCCTCGAAACTCCGCGAACCGCCACACGCAGTTTGCATCCTACTGTTGCTTTCTCAGGTTTTCATGCTTCTGTCCCACAGGCACGCACGTTAAAAAAGTGGTCGATGGCGTCATAGTCTATTTCGCTGAACTCCCGACTCTTCCCAACGCTTTTCATAACTCCCTTCAACTCCGCCTCCGGGATCTCGAATTCTTCGTCGTCGTCCTCCTTCTCCTTCCGGAAGATCTTTCTTCCACTTCGTGCAGGTGCATGGTAATCATCCTGTCGCGAGAATGTATAGCACGTGGTAAGAGACCAAGCGACGCACCTGGAACTTAAGATAATTTTTCATCCGTGGTACAACTTTGGAGCCTAAAAAGTTGTTTAGGCCGACATACAAATGCAGCGAACGGAGAAGGCAAGCACGCGAATTGCACTGAAGAGATTTTAGAACCCCTTGGAACAGTAAATAGACGGGCACCAGTCACGCGCACGGAGAAAAATTTGAGAGAAGGGTTTAACTAATGGAGCAACATACACTTGCAGACGGCGTTGGCGAATGCCGTCTGCATTCGAGAGATCCTTATTTGAGCAGTAAGGTTTCCAACATGCGGAAGAGAACTCTCCAACAGTAATCCAAGAAAACTTGCGGTGGATAGCCAGCACCTTGCAGAGAGCTATTAGAAAGCAGGGTGTTGCAAACACATGGAAATCCTGGCAAACGATAAACGCGAGAAAAGGAATCTTTTGACTCCACGATGTTTTCGAAAGGGGCTTACGCGCTGCTCTTCCCTTCCAGAGTCGCGTGCGGTCACACGAGACAGATTATCGTATGCAGCAAACCCATCGGCTCGTGATGGCGGTTCACGACCACGAGGCACAATTTTCGGGCGGTTCTCGCGAGCTCGCCCTTCCCAAGGGTTCTCAACGACTTGGGAGTCGGTGCTGGTCGCGTCCGAAGCCAGGTCGGGGCGCCCTCTACCAACTCCTTTCTTAATTATCATTCTTTGTTCATCTGAACCAGGACTTCCAGAAGCTTGGAAAGCACTGCTACCGGGATCGGGAAGAGATGAACCGCGGCCTCGGCCACGAGGTGCAGGTGAGCCTGACTCCTCTGCAGCTCCCGTATCTGTTATCGTGCTCCAGGATCGATCATCTGGGCCCGACGAAAACATACGTGTCCACATCGTTCGGCCATGGCGAGTGGCAGACAATGCTGTCGTGGTGCCCCGCATAGGGATTCGCGCAGTTTACGGGATGAAGACGATTGGGAAATGACGGCTAGCACGGAACCGCTTGAAGCAGGTATTCCTGATCTACAACGCTGTGCGCTGAGCGATGAAATTACAGGAACGATATGCAATATGAATAGTTTGTGTGCACCGTTATAGAATATATCCTCACCCACACGATAGTCTTTGTTTCAGATTCCCAAAGGCATAGTAGAACACGGCAGAATGCTGCTGCTTCTCAGCTTTCGGTTTCCCATCGCGTGCTCATCAGTTCTTTACACATCGACAGCGAAACTTAAAACACCGACAGTGCGACACCGACACCCGACCGACAGCGACAGCGACAGCGACCTCGGATCTGAGATCACATGACCATCGCCTGCAGTGCCCACAAAATCCGACGTGTAAGTGGTAGCTACCACCAGCCAGTTCTTAGCTGCCACCAGCCGTCGATTCATTTTCCACATATAGGGGGTACGTGAACGTACAGGTGGGGAAAAATCAATTTCCAAATTATTAGGTTGGTGGCTACTCTTGTTCCCAGAGTTTCTCCGAGCGCGGCCGCTGCGCGGCCTGCGACACGCGAGGGTCGACGTTACAGTTGATGGAAGAGGCTCGGAGAAACTCTGGCATTACTTGGCAAAAGCGCTCAAATGCCCGTTTTCGCTATCTCTTTTCCCCGCAAATAGGTTAAACCAACAGCCGAAAACGAGGATACGATAATTTATTGCCGCAAGCTGTGTAGTTAACGTAATGGAGCAAACTCGACGGAATATTCAAGGTATGACCTCTAACTATTATTTCTTCTTGCTCGCTTGCGAATGGGAGGCCTCTAGGGCCCTTTAAAACGCATGGCTGATAGGGTACTTTCGCAGATTAGCGCAAGCTAAGCGTGGCGGAGATGATGGATTAAACGCTCTATAGTTAACGGAATCGCTCAATCTCGACGGCATATTGCAGGTGTGAACTCTAAATTTATTTCTTCTTGCTTGCTTGCGAATGGGAGGCCTCTAGGGCCCTTTAAAACGCATGGCTGATAGGGTACTTTCGCAGAATAGCGCAAGCTAAGCGTGGCGGAGATGATTGATTAAACGCTCTATAGTTAACGGAATCGAGCAATCTCAACGGCATATTGAAGGTAAGGGTCCCACCTAGCATATTTTCTATTGCAAGTAGTCATGAAAGTTGTGTAGAGGTCGCCAACGTTGAGGGCTGATAGGGTATGTCCGCAGATGCGGCATTAACCCCAACGAGCGAGAACGAGCACCCCAACCTCCATAGTTAACGGAATCGAGCAATCTCAACGGCATATTGAAGGTAAGGGTCCCACCTAGCATATTTTCTATTGCAAGTAGTCATGAAAGTTGTGTAGAGGGTCCAAACGTAGAGGGCTGATAGGGTATGTCCGCAGATGCGGCATTAACCCCTATGAGCGAGAACGAGCACTTCAACCTCCATAGTTAACGGAATCGAGCAATCTCAACGGCATATTGAAGGTAAGGGTCCCACCTAGCATATTTTCCATTGCAAGTAGTCATGAAAGTTATGTAGAGGTCGCAAACGTTGAGGGCTGATAGGGTATGTTCGCAGATGCGGCATTAACCCCAATGAGCGAGAACGAGCACTCCAACCTCCATAGTTAACGGAATGGAGCAAGCTCAACGGCATATTCAAGGTAAGGGTCCCACCTAGCATATTTTCCATTGCAAGTAGTCATGAAAGTTGTGTAGAGGTCGCAAACGTTGAGGGCTGATAGGGTATGTTGGCAGAATGGAGCATGGCCACCCCAAACGAGATTGAGTCCCCAAGGCTCTATAGTTAGTCAAATCGAGCAAGCTCAACGGCATATTGAAGGTAAAGGTCCTCCCTAGCATATTTTCTATTGCAAGTAGTCATGAAAGTTGTGTAGAGGTCGCCAACGTTGAGGGCTGATAGGGTATGTTGGCAGAATGGAGCATGGCCACCCCAAACGAGATTGAGTCCCCAAGGCTCTATAGTTAGTCAAATCGAGCAAGCTCAACGGCATATTGAAGGTAAAGGTCCTTTCTAGCATATTTTCTATTGCAAGTAGTCATGAAAGTTGTGTAGAGGTCGCCAACGTTGAGGGCTGATAGGGTAGGTTGGCAGATTGGAGCATGGCCACCCCAAACGAGATTGAGCCCCCAAGGCTCTAAAGTTAGTCAAATCGAGCAAGCTCAACGGCATATTCAAGGTAAGGCTCTCCCCTAACTGTTTTAAGTCGTAAACTAGTCACGAAACTGTTGCACACTTGCCCAATGTTGATGGCTCATGGGATATGTTTGCAGGGTGGAGCATCCCCTCGTGGAGTGTGTGCTAGGAAGCAAGCACAAGAGCAAGAAAAATGGCTAAGTACAAAACGCAAGAGTACTCAGTACGGAGTACAGTAGGACCGATCAGAATAATGTTGATGTGAGGTGCCTAGCCTGTTGTACGGAGTACTCAGTACAGTTGAGTTATGGAAATGTATAAGAACTCGAAGTGTAACCAGTTTCGGAGATGAGAACCGAACTGAAAAGTGTAACATAAAAGTAAGAAACTGTAACCGCTGTATATTGTGTAATGAAAGCATACACTGAAAGCATACTAGGAAGAATTACGAAACCGAATTCCGAATAGCGGACCAACCGTAGTATCGAAAACATACCTCGTGCGGTCGTTTAATAAGTAGCGTATAAGATAAGCCTGAAACCGTAAAGAAGAGGAAAAGCAAGGGTGTAGACTCCCACAAAATGGTAATTAGTCCGTTTTTTCACGTTGCTTCCCTGTTGTTTTGCGCAAATTCTGATCGAGTGCAACCTTGCCTCGCGTGATTAGCTAGCCTAGACCGTCCTACGAAATCAAGGATGCCTGTTCTTGTGCTTGCGTTGCGCGGCGTTGGTTGTGTTTGAGGGTTCCAGGTACTCTTGGGGCCGCGTTGGCGTGCAGGAATTCAGCCCAACGACAATCTTTTAAGGTGCGCGCGGTGCCCCTTCTCTTGGCACGCATACGCACGCACGCATATGCCGTAGTTTCGGCGCTCCGCAGGTACCCAAAACTCAAATCGCTTCAGATTTTCAGCAATTCCGACCCTTCGCGGCGGAAGCGCTGCGCAAATTTTTTAAAACTTGCGTAGCTTTTGCCGAATTTCGGGATCGGTTTGGGGTCTTGCGTGCCTCTAGCGTAGTCCTCTATTCCCCCCTATTCCGGAAATTGCCGCGCTTCGGCCGGTGTAACTGCTTGTGCTCGCACACAAGTGGTAAATTTCTGAAAGCGGGTGCCAGTTGCCGCGCGTGGCGTGGGGCGCTTTCGATTGATTAGTTTGCACGCATACCGCGGATAATGTTCCCGGATGGATCTTTAATTTTCTAGTTCCCTCTTCTCCGGAAATTGCCGCGCTTCGGCCGGTGTAAGCTGCTTGTGCTCAGGCACGAGTAGTGAATTTCTGGATCGGCGGGTACTGGTTACCGCGCGTATCATATAGCACCTCCAATTAGTTAGATCGCACACGTAGCACGCATATAATGTGTTCGGATGGAGAGGAGTTCCAGGGTCAGTCGGGTCGTCGTGGGAGGGGTCGGGCCGGCGCCGCCCCCGGCTCAGCCGTAGGGTCCGGTCGGTCAGGATCTCGCGCTGCGGGTCTGTCGGTCGGCCCGGGCTCTTCGGAGTTCTGGGGCGCGGCTGGCAGGTCGGACAGCCGGGATTGGCGCTCCCGTGAGAGGGGGAGGGGAGTGCGGCGTGCACTCGCACGCCAATACGGCGGTGAAGCCCTCGAGGTTACACCGGCGCGCACGCCCCTGAGGGCCCCTCCGGGGTTGTCTGGTGGCCCCCCAGGGCCTCACCACCGAGAACCCCCTCACCAGCGAGAGTCAGTGGGGCTGAGCCAGTGTCCGAGCTCGCATTGAGCTCGGCGCTACGGCAGCCGGCGCGCCGGAAGCGTGCGTCGCCCGAAGCTCCGGCACCGGCGGCGAGCGCCAGCTCCGAGTCGGACTCGGACCGCTCGGCTAAGGGACTGAACCCCTCAGCGGCTCCCTTCTCCCCACTCCCTGCGTCCAGCAGGAGTGCGGGCAGTAGGCTCGTCCGTCAGGAGCCGGCGCCGGGACCGGTAGCGTCCTCCCTCTCTCCCCTCGTGGAGTGCGAGCAAGGGAATCTCACCAGCGCCCCAGGGCGCTTTGAGATTTACCGAGCCAGTGACTGTAGCCCCCCTGCAGAAGGGGAGTTTGACGATGTCCGGCGCTCAGAGCGGCTGGACGTCGTCCAGTCAAGGGAGCACGAGGCTCGCATCCGGCTCAAGCCAGATTGGCGAGGGGAGCAACGTCAATCCATGCTCGCATTGGCCCTCCGTCAGTGGAGCACCTGGGCGCTGGACTCAGCGCAACGACGCGCAAGAGTCTCCCTGCTAGCTCGTCAGCGCGCAACCGCGCGGCTTGCGTGGGTCGCATGGAAGGCCAGAGCGGACCGGTCAGCGCATCAGCGCGAACTCCGGCGCCTGGCATTCCAAGCTTGGAAGGTCGTCACCCAGCAGGTCGCCCAACTTCAGGGCCTGTTTGTCAGAGGCAGTCGGCGTCGAGTCGAGTCCGCTTTCGTGGCGTGGCGCCAGCGAGTCGTCCAGTCGCAGAGTCTGTGGCGCGAGAGCAGTCGACGTCGAGCTGGGGCCGCCTTCATGGCATGGCGCCAGCAAACGATGCAGCTGCTGGAGGATGTTGACCCCGAGCCCTATATTAAGGGTTTCATGCAGCACCACACCGCTGTCCGGTCCGAGCTCAGACCTGGTGTAGAGCCTGACGATGTGTGGGGTGTGGGGTTCGCCTTGGACCTCCTCACCCTTCGCATGTGCCCTCTGTATTATAAGGATCTTCTGCAGGAGTGGAGTTCTAAGACAGCCGAGGGCAGGGAGAAGCGGGCTCTCGGCATCCAACAGTTCACGTTGGCTGTGAAAGCCTTCCACCAACAGAAAACAGAGGAAAAGAAGCTGCTTAAGGAGAAGAAGAAAAAGGATGGGGTCTCCGCGCTGGCGGCCTCGCTTCTCTCTGGGGAGTCCCCTTCTGCCGCCCTTATGGCCCGTGCGGGCATCCCGCAGACTCGCATTGTTGGTGGCCGCAGGCGTGACGAGCCCAGACACCCGCCACAGACTCGGGATGCTCAGCCGCAGGCATCCGGACAGGGTGCTCACCGGTCTGGGGGCGACAGGGGTACAGCTCCCCGCGCCAGACCGGCCCGCGGCGGGAAGAATCGACAACAGAACATGAAGGGGCACAGGAAGGGCTCCCACCCTTCCCCTCATGCCCCTCCGCCGCGGACTCAGGGGCAGCGGCAGCCTGCATCCGGTGGTTCACCGACTGCCTTGAGGGTGACCCGAGATGCACAGGGCCGCCACTCGGTCCAGTGTTGGGACTGCGGCGGCCCTCACTTCCGCCGTGATTGCCCTGGAGGGGTGCAGAGTGCGCATGTGGCGGGGTTCCACCCCGAGGGCACGCCGATTGCGGAGATCCTGTCGGAGCTGGATGAGGCTTTCCTCGATCCGGAGGAGGAGGTTTACGAGTCATGCGTGTACTCTTACTCATTGGAGCTCGGGGAGGCACCGCTTGACCTCCCCGCGGCCCAGGCGGCTGCCGTTGTGCCGCACTCTGCCGTTGACAGTGAGGAGCCGTGGACTGAGTCGGAGTGGGCTATCTGGGACTCATGTGGCCGCTCGGAGGAGCAGTACTACGACGCTGTCAACCGCTTCAACTCGTACCAGGACCCTGGCGATGGGGACTGCCCCGACGGTGAGATGACACCTGCTCAGCTCCACGTTGCCGTGCACCAGCCTTCGGACCCTGCCATGTCTATGCAGCACTTCAGTGTTGAGCCACAGCAGCCAGCGGTGCCGGCAGCCGACGTGCAGATCACGACAACCAACACCGAATTCCCTGGAGCTGTGCAGCTAGTGAGCACGGCACCGCCGTCCCAGCCCAGGGGGGTAGGCTATTTAATTTAGAATATTTTTTCATAAGTTTAGAATACCCCATTTTATCGTTAATTTAGAATAAGTTTTCTTTATGTCATCCGGCTATGACCGGTGCATGCATCCATGACGTTGTACCTGTACCTGTTGAGCTATCCCCATGCCATGCGAAATATTACACTGAAGAGTTGTCTTGCCGTGATGTCCATATGTCCGAATGGAACCAAAAACCGTTCGATTAAAATCGAACGGTTTTTGGTTCCATTCGGAAAGATTCACGGCCGTGAATCTAAAAGTCACGGCCGTGATTAACGACTCTTTACGCATAATGACTTTTATTATTTGCCATCTTTGCCACAATAGACACTCACGGCGTGTTCTGCTTGACAAAAAGTAAGTAACTTGAAGCCTTGAGCTTCAACTTACTGAAAGATATGTATCTTGGCAGTATGTGTGCCAAGTTTCGTGCTCTAGGACGCACGGGAAGCCCTCGGCTGTTTGGCATCTTTGGGTTTGGGTGTCACGTTCGAACCCAAACCCAAAACATCTGCCTTAGAAATAGATTGCGCGTTTCGCGCAAAAGTAACTTGAAGCCTTGAGCTTCAAGTAACTCAAATATACGTATCTTGGCAGTATTCGTGCCAAGTTTCGTGCTCTAGGACGCACGGGAAGCCCTCGGCTGTTTGGCATCTTTGGGTTTGGGTGTCACGTTCGAACCCAAACCCAAAACATCTGCCTTAGAAATAGATTGCGCGTTTCGCGCACAAGTAACTTGAAGCCTTGAGCTTCTGGTAACTTAAATATATGTACCATGGTAGTATTCGTGCCAAGTTTCGTGCGTTAGGACGCACGGGAAGCCCTCGGCTGTTTGGCATCTTTGGGTTTGGGTGTCACCTTCGAACCCAAACCCAAAGGCAAAGGCATAGGACAGTTTCGTAGATTCTGTCCCGATGCCTTTGCAACCTCGCTTGCTAACTCATATTACAATGAATATTCAACATTCAAGCGTTGGATACCCCACGCCAACGGGAAGCGCTCGGCTGATTTGTTATTTGGGTATGCGCACCCAAATGACAAAAAACGCATCTTTGAAACTCGTTAGTTTCAAAGATGCGTGGCCGATGCCTTCGTGCTTATGTGTGTTAATCCATATGAAATATTCCATGGAATAAATGTGAATATCCCGCACAAACGGGAAGCGCTCGGCCGTTTTGTAAAATTAGGGTGCACCCAAAATACAAAACGCATCTTTGAAACTCGGAAGTTTCAAAGATGCTTGCCGGTCGCGTGCAGCGGTAAAAGGCAAGTCAAAGGGTTTAGAATCTAGAAGAAGTACAGGGGCCTTTTTTTCAAGCAGGACACGCCGTGAGTGTCTATTACAACGGCGCCCACCATTATCACAAGCGAGACAAACCTTCTTAAAGCTTTTTGGAGGCTTCCTCATGATGGCACCAGCGGGAACGAGAGCGTTTGACCTGTGTGCACATTATTTGAACACGAGTCGTGAAAAGGACCACCGGTCATAGCCGGATGACATCAAGAAAACTTATTCTAAATTAACGATGAAACGGGTTATTCTAAGATTAAGAAAACTTATTCTATATTAATTATTTTTCCGCCCAGGGGTCCGGGTGGCCCGGGCCGCAGGCCCTATGGGGCGGGTCACTTCATGTACATGAGTCTGCTGTGCATTCTAGCATTCTCTGGCACGGCAGATGCGGTGCAGTCTGGTGGTGCCTCCGGTGCTGTGCTGGAGGTGCACCCACGGGCTCTGGTGCTTTGGCATGCTATCACCTGGGGTCTGGCTATCTCGGCTTGTCTTCCTGCCGTTGGTGCCAGGACTCCCGTACGCACCTGGCGACACCTTGTCAACCGGCAGTCACCAGCGGGCGGGCCCCAGCCCTCAACAACCCAGCCTCCGGCGGGTGAGCCCCGTACCTCTCGCCGCTCCTCACCAGTCTGGACTGCTGTTCTGGTTATCTGTAGCCTGGCCCTGTGTACCTCGGCACTACTGTTTGGGTACTCTCTGGGTCTGCGGCAGTCAGTCAGGCAGTCAGTCAGTCAGTCAGTCAGTCAGCTTACCCCGCCAGCAGGGGGGTCCGTCGGCCGTTCTGCTGGTCAGCTTTTCTCAGCTGATGGACTGGCTACCGGTGATACCGGCTTATGTCTGGTCTCTGGTTATGCTGTGGGTACGTATGCTTCTGTGGAGCTTGGTGTACTGTCTGGTCAGCTTGGGTCAGTTACAGTGGTCTACCCTCTGGTACCCGCTGGCTATACTGGTATTCTGGTCTATGGCAGTGCAGAGTCAGTTCCGTTATATGTGCCCGACGAGGAGTGGGCTGCTTCTGGATTCAGTTCTCTGGCCAGTGCTGTCCCTGCACCCGTCCGGTTGACAGGGGCATCGTGTGTGACTCTGGAGCCACATGTGTCATGTGCGGGGACCTGTCGGCCTGCACCGACGTGGACTACACCCGTACGGTGGCCTTCACCATGGTCACGGCTGGGTCTCACAGGACGGATGCTACTGTGACATTCCATCTGTATGGGGTCTGTATCCAGGACGGAGCCATCGACCACTTCGTTCTCCCAAACTCACACTATAAGGCCGGCTGCCGCACTCTCCTGTCTTCTCGGGTTATGCTTTCCCTCGGCTTCGGGTCCCCTGACCTTGTATCCCTCACTTACACCCACCTGCCTACTGGCCGTGTCTATCGGATCATTGACTCTGGCACAGACTATATGTGGGCGGAGGTCCCTGAGGGGGCAGCCAGTGCACTCACCCAGACTGTCTCACGTGTCCGCACCGGTGAGATCTGTGACTGGATGTGGGCACGCTCAGAGTATGCCAAGTGGGCTTTCCTGAAGGGCTCGCCTGCTGCCCTGGCCAAGACCGGGGAACACAACTTTGACATCTCCCTCTTCGGAGACGACCTCCCCCCCGGCGTGGGTAACAACCAGACCTGCCCAGTCAGGTATTCACTGTCTGATTCCTGCTGGGGTCACCTCTGGGCCGGTGCCTATATATATGGCAACCCGCCCTTTGACAGACTCACCTGTGAGCGGATGCTCAAGAAGGCCAACCGAGACTTTGCAACCGACCCCGAGCACACGGTATTCCTCTTCCTGATTCCCCAGTCACACCTCAGTACCTTCAGGCAGCACCTTATTCACTGGGAGGTGCTACATGTGTATCCGGCTGGCACAGAGGGCATATTCAGCTACCGTCGTGAGCACACCCGTATGCTGGACGGCCCCTTCAGTCGGCTGGCTCGGAGGGCGGGGGGGACCGTGTCTTCATTGCTGGTACCCCGTTCCCGGTGGCTATCATCTACCGTGATCAGTACACGTCCATGAGGTTATAAGTCACCAGAGAAAGCATTGCAATCAGCACAATGCTGTCTAGACTCACAAAGATGAGTAACATATATTCTCAGATGTAATAAATAGAAGCACAATGTGACCTACGCTAAAATCGCGTATGCTCGGGCACTGTATTGTGACCTGCGCTAAGTGGCTACTGCCCCGCAGTCCTTGTGGTAGGACCAAATCGACGATTTGGTCCTACCACGAGGACCATTGTTCCGATAATTTAATTGGCCATCTCCCGTGATTTGTGGTGTCTAGCCAATGAAAGGTGGTATATATAGGTCCTATGTTAATTTATTTGAACGCTGGTTTGGCCTATATCCATCCCATATATCCATGACGAACGCATTTCAAACCTCTACACTCAAATTTTTCAAAACGAATTTTTTGGAACATTCAAAATGTGGCAAATTAGTGACTCATCTTCAATAATTTTTTACCAATCATATATCAACACTACACCTGCGCGGATACCATCAAATTGAACCTATACATATGTCCCAATCATATTTGGGCGGTAGGCCCGGTTGGAATGCATATATTGGCTCGTTGGCTCGTTGGCTTCCCCTCTAATATATTGGCTCGTTGGTTCCCCCCCCCCAAACAGTGGTCACGCGAGCTGACCAGCCAGCCATCATAATTGCCTGCTAGAGGGCATATATCGCAAGGCTGGTGTGTGCGGCACATTAAATCTTCAAGTATATATGTATTGCGAATTTCTGAAAGTCTAACATCATCCAAATATCTTATTTTTCGACTGGCGTGTACATTTTAGAATGGATGAATGCCAATTTCTAAAGTCCGAAATTCACTAAATTCGGAATTTGCATTGTGTTGAACATGCGCCATGCTGAAATAGAGCGGAAATGATGATGAGGGTGCGAAGTAACCGATTCAGTTATCTTATTTGGTCATAAACTCAAGATGTATAACCATGAGCATCACCGTGAGCCCCCCATGTGACTCCTAATACTCAAAATGACGGGGTCCTTGTGGTAGGACCACCATTTTCTTCAAGCTTTTGGCGAAATTACACCCCTAAAGCGTGTCGTTCAACCACACACCTAAAGTCTCATGGGGGCCGCCGCTATAAGAAATAAAATTCATTTACCTCATAAATATCATGCGCAAATGTTGCCTGTGCCTCAAATAGTCGATTTAGCGATCGAAACCGCAATTGCCCATTGGTCCTTGTGGTAGGACCATGAATTTGGGTAGTAGCCATAAGATCGTGTATGCATGGACACAACATGACTCGTGCCAATGACGTGGACATATTTTTTGCCACGACATCACATCTGAAATCAATAAATCACTCAGAGAGAAGGTGTTGACATCAGTATAGCACCATTATACATATAGTCATGAGGATTTTAAGGAAGACATAGTCTCTCCGATATTGACAAACATGGTACATATATATATATATCCATGCTCTCTGATCATATATTGATATCCCACAGCATACGATGATGGTAATAGCAAGCCACTTCGCCGCTGGAGGGTAGTGTTGTATATATACAGCACATGCTTGGGCACTATATGACCCACGCTGATGACGTGGATTCGGGCTGCATCCCAATAACTGCAATGCACCTTAAATTCAATGGGCTGCAACCCGAGAACTGCTATCCAGCTTCATAGAAAGCTTCCACGTCATCACATAGAGGTCGGACCTCTGTTGTATTTGAACGGCGCTTGACAACCGCCTAGCAATACACTTCCTTGAGGGGGGAAGATGATAAGCTAGAAATACAACTAAAAACCGAATAAATAATAAAGACAAATAATAAAACAAATATAAGTTGCATCATTGTTTTTGTTTTGGTAAACCTGACTATATATAGTCAAACCATGCAGAACTCCATGAAGTTGACACATATATGTATCAAACATTTCTAAGGTCATCAGCCATAACATACATATGAGCTTGATTTTGAAGACCTAGACATTATATACATCCAGTCTAACATGTATCCAAACAAGAATTGTATATTGACACGGTGCAAGCACTATAGTCTCTGCCACCAATGATCATTGAAAAGGGCAACCATTCTTGATATTTCATACATATCATCTGATTGGATCATTAAAGATGTCAAGAGTACTCAATGCAATATGCAGGCTACAGCCTGAGTACAACACCTAGAAAGGTCAAAGCCACTGAGCTAACCAATGTAGCATAAATGCTAGCTGCCTTGAAGGCTATACAATAAGCCTATTGCCCTTATGTCTTGATGTGTATCCGTGTATTGGCATCTCTTTGAAATAATTATGCCTACTGAATGAGCCATACCAACCATCTTGTCTTCATTGATCATTACATATCTGATCATATTGCCATTGAGCAATGCCTATTCTGCGAGATTATATATCACGAGGCATTTCATTAGTGCACATTAAACAATTGTAGTACAACAAAGATCATCAGCTCTTCATCATACCAAAAGGTTGAGCTGTTGTCAATTGATTTTTCAGACACCATTTCTCAGAGGTCTATTCATCATGAAAGACAAAGTCTGTGCAATCATGGCTATTCAGCCTCCGACATAGCTGACATAGCTATTTAGCTTATGACCCAACCGTTATTAAGCAGCCTCCACGCTATATGGCTGAAAAATGGCAAGCATCAATCTCTTCGGTCATTCTTGGGCATAGAGCAATCAAGCACAGCCAATTCAGGATGTTTATCCCAAAATTCTCCAAGAGTTACTCATATTTTCCATGTGTCATATGAAAACAGCTAATATACCGCCCTATGATGGGAGTCATCTCCTTCAGCGAGGGGAAGTGGTTATGCTGTAAAGTTGACCAATCTGATCATCATAAAAGTGACAGATTTGAGAAAATCGATTGAAACTTGTATTGGAAATGACTATTCCTTACAATAAGGTATTGCACCTAAGGAAATAAAGGTTTCATCGTCTGAAATAGGAAAAGACTTTTACATTGACTCTAGTTCCTGAATCCAGAATCGCATAGAAAAAATGTTATATTCTGTGCATATAGAAAGTACATTAGATTCAGATTCTGAGCATACAAGTGGACTTGAATGCACTCGGGTTTGTACTGAGTTGCAATTGTCCAAAGTTTTTATTCTAACATCACTACTTATTTGTGGAATAGCATACAAGGGCATAAACCATCCACATATAGATTGACACCATATTTGTAATTTCATATCATTTTTGCACATAAGACAAGCATGCTTCATTAAGAAATGAAGACTCTTTGAAAATTCATTCTGGAATGTTTAGAAATTTGTTGCCTCATCCATTAGGCCACGAAGTCTTGGAAAACCCGCAATCTGCATACGGTCTCCAAGCACAGTTCATCCTCATTTTGGAAAGTGACAGAAATTTTATAGTCATAAAACAAGTCACAATTCTATCGGATTGAAATGACACATTCATCATTCATACTTCTTTATCATAACAAGTCTCTGAATAGTGTTTGCCCAAAAATAAAATGGGCACCATTGAGATAAGTGATCATGTGCTGAAAAATATACACATATCACTAGGCAATGCCATGTTCTATTCATAATGGAATGACATGTCAGCCATCCATCAACTACGAAAATACAACTCGTAGTAAGTTGTTGTCATTACGGACACTTCTTGATTGACTTTCCATTAGCTTCGATACCAAAGTTAACTTCGGTACTGATTTCTTTGTTCATCATGACAATCATTATCCAGAACCATTGTCTAAGTTGGGTACACTATAGTGACCCTGAACTGACAAAGTATGTGGGCTGCAACCCAACGACTGCATTTGACATCATCTGGCATTTGCCACATTCAAAAACGTCAGGCATATTGCCAATATGACGTAGAGAGAATCAATGTTCAGATTGACATTGTTACCTCTAAAGCATTCGATGAGTAATCTCAATTCTGATTCACATAACATAATGATTGAATAACATCCTCCATCACCATCTGATTGGTTTGATACATCTCTTTTTACGAGGGGGAGGAAGAGTATAGATTCATTCATTTTCATACAGCTGCCACAAATTGATTTACATCATTGTGATTTTGCTTGGAAGATTAAAAATCTTATCAAAAGTTCCAGCATCTGTGTATAGCAGCCATGAAGTTGATGACACGGTACATCATGCCGATTGAAACATCAAATGAAGTCTTATTTGACTTATTGACACATAAAGTTCATTATGAAGAAATCATAGATGCATATTTCTCCGGCTCTATCATATTATAGGGGCACTGACATAGGAGTAAGGCTGCGGGGTAATTTTTTTGGTAAATTACCGGTGCGGTAATTACCGGTAAATTACCTGGTATTACCGACCCCCGTTTCTGAATTACCCTCCATACTTAAGATTTTACCGGTAAATTACCAATTACCGCATTGGTAATTTACCAATTACCAGGGATTACCTGGTAAATTACCAGTTCCCATTGTGTCAATTATCCCAATTTCAAGCTATCGAACGTAGGCATGCGGTCAGTTTTAAGTGCAATCTGATTTTTCGAAGAAACCGCGGCTATTTTAACAGCTGCATGTATATATATATATATATACATGTGATAGTAGCTACATAAATAATGACATCTGCATATGTGATTGTGTTGCATATATGAGCATATAGCGTGCCAGAATATGCTCACGCCGGCAACAGAGGTCCCTGGTGGAGCCTTTACACATGTTGAGGCGCCCTACATACCGCTGTCCTATGAAATATAGTGTCAATATCGGAATGGGCATAGTCAAAATTGGTTTCCGATCATGCTACCTCGCAGGGACCCGATCCATAAACCGCACCATGAAGAACTCGGATTTGGGATACTGTCTGTACTTCTGGAAAAAAGCAATAGTATGGTGTGTGCACCTTCATCATCGCAATAGCAATATTATGTGCCGACACAATTCTAATGGCCGATACAAACCCACACGAACTTTAAAAAATGAATTCGGAGCCCTGATGCGAAAGTTGGGTCATTTTGTGCAGGCGGTAAAATGTTGGTAATACCACTGAAAGTATTACCGGTAAATTACCCGGTATTACCACACCCCATTTTCAAATTACCGGTAATTTCGCAGCCTTACATAGGAGAACGATGGTTTTTCAAATGTGAATAAGCTATATTGAATAAGCTATATTGTAAGCTTACGACCATCACTTGACGTCAACAACCTGCGATGCTGATTGTCGAAATTCAAGAGTTAAAGGACTCGTTGAATCAGCCTTGATAACATGTGTTTTGATTGATGAATTGTTGATCCATGGTTTCTCCCCAAATCTAGAGAAGCTGGCACACAAGTTGTTGCCAATGTCTTAAGGAAAGCATCTGAGCAAAGGATTGCCAGTTGTGCCATCAGGCATCGAATTCCATAACAGCAAAGCCGAGTGAGTAAATCCGCCACTCTAGCTATTTGCCCGTCATTCCTTCCAGGTTCATGACAAGAGACAATTCATCAAAGTCATACACCAATGCATAAGTCGCATGCATGGTTGCACAGTTTGTATCCGAATGCCATTCCATCAAGGTTAAGCATCTTGACAGTAACTCTGGCCAACCAAAAGCCTTCCTGTCTTCGGATATCTTGAGCATTCTCATTTCCAGCTCCATTATGGACTAGGAAGCATCATGACTGTGCCTCGCCAGGACGCTAATCCTCAAAACCGCACACTTGAGGCGAGCCTTATGAGACAGTGACCTTTGGCTTGTGGGGCGTCAACCCCTTATCAAATCCTAAACACTTGTTAACACCTGGATAAATTTATCATGATGCAACTTAAGTGGGATTATAAGTTCCACATAATCATATTGTCTACGTATGCTGAAGGCATATAACTGGGAAAAATAATTAATATAGAATAAGTTTTCTTAATCTTAGAATAACCCGTTTCATCGTTAATTTAGAATAAGTTTTCTTGATGTCATCCGGCTATGACCGGTGGTCCTTTTCACGACTCGTGTTCAAATAATGTGCACACAGGTCAAACGCTCTCGTTCCCGCTGGTGCCATCATGAGGAAGCCTCCAAAAAGCTTTAAGAAGGTTTGTCTCGCTTGTGATAATGGTGGGCGCCGTTGTAATAGACACTCACGGCGTGTCCTGCTTGAAAAAAGGCCCCTGTACTTCTTCTAGATTCTAAACCCTTTGACTTGCCTTTTACCGCTGCACGCGACCGGCAAGCATCTTTGAAACTTCCGAGTTTCAAAGATGCGTTTTGTATTTTGGGTGCACCCTAATTTTACAAAACGGCCGAGCGCTTCCCGTTTGTGCGGGATATTCACATTTATTCCATGGAATATTTCATATGGATTAACACACATAAGCACGAAGGCATCGGCCACGCATCTTTGAAACTAACGAGTTTCAAAGATGCGTTTTTTGTCATTTGGGTGCGCATACCCAAATAACAAATCAGCCGAGCGCTTCCCGTTGGCGTGGGGTATCCAACGCTTGAATGTTGAATATTCATTGTAATATGAGTTAGCAAGCGAGGTTGCAAAGGCATCGGGACAGAATCTACGAAACTGTCCTATGCCTTTGCCTTTGGGTTTGGGTTCGAAGGTGACACCCAAACCCAAAGATGCCAAACAGCCGAGGGCTTCCCGTGCGTCCTAACGCACGAAACTTGGCACGAATACTACCATGGTACATATATTTAAGTTACCAGAAGCTCAAGGCTTCAAGTTACTTGTGCGCGAAACGCGCAATCTATTTCTAAGGCAGATGTTTTGGGTTTGGGTTCGAACGTGACACCCAAACCCAAAGATGCCAAACAGCCGAGGGCTTCCCGTGCGTCCTAGAGCACGAAACTTGGCACGATACTGCCAAGATACGTATATTTGAGTTACTTGAAGCTCAAGGCTTCAAGTTACTTTTGCGCGAAACGCGCAATCTATTTCTAAGGCAGATGTTTTGGGTTTGGGTTCGAACGTGACACCCAAACCCAAAGATGCCAAACAGCCGAGGGCTTCCCGTGCGTCCTAGAGCACGAAACTTGGCACACATACTGCCAAGATACATATCTTTCAGTAAGTTGAAGCTCAAGGCTTCAAGTTACTTACTTTTTGTCAAGCAGAACACGCCGTGAGTGTCTATTGTGGCAAAGATGGCAAATAATAAAAGTCATTATGCGTAAAGAGTCGTTAATCACGGCCGTGACTTTTAGATTCACGGCCGTGAATCTTTCCGAATGGAACCAAAAACCGTTCGATTTTAATCGAACGGTTTTTGGTTCCATTCGGACATATGGACATCACGGCAAGACAACTCTTCAGTGTAATATTTCGCATGGCATGGGGATAGCTCAACAGGTACAGGTACAACGTCATGGATGCATGCACCGGTCATAGCCGGATGACATAAAGAAAACTTATTCTAAATTAACGATAAAATGGGGTATTCTAAACTTATGAAAAAATATTCTAAATTAAATAGCCTACCATATAACTGCTGCATATGCGGTTACAATAGGTCGCAGCTTCTATAACATTGTGGCTTCTGAGTCAAAAGCTGATAGCCAATGACTTTTTGCCAACAATTGCCGACCAAATAATAATCAGGCCGTGGAAACATATACCCAAGAGGTTTTCGTCCATCGGTCATATATATATATCAGGGCTGCATCCCAAGAACTGCGATGCGCCTTCGGTGCAATGGGCTGCAACCCGAGAACTGCAGGGTTATATCCCTAACATTTTTACCCTGCATCAAATTGATATGACAGGAGCAGGAATTGATCCTTCCTTGCTAAGGTGTAGTGAGCCTTGTATAAATCATACCCTTACACAGATACGCATATGCGGGTACCAATATCTGTGAAAAACTGCTATATGCTACCTTTGCCAAAACCGTGGTTTGTCATCGGATTCTTGGCCAGTCATCCGAAGCTACCGGAGATATCGACTGAGGTAGACGGAGTTGTGATCCTAAGTTGTGCTTGACAAACATAACTAAAGAAATTTCACATTAGTACGTGGCGAATCCATTCTCACTCATCGCGATAGATGTTCGTCAAAGCGCGCGTACCGGACCAAATATTGAGGAGTTGAGCAGACCGGGTAAAGGATTATAAGTCCAATCCCGTTAAGCAGGGCCACTCCGTTTGCATTAAAAACAAGCCCCAAAAATCGGGCTCCCCGTTGCCGCCTATGATCCTCCAAAGTAGCTTAAGGAGGGGAGGAAGGGTTGGGTGCACTATATATAACTGTGGAAACATGTACCCAAGGGTTTTCGTCGATCAGTTGTATATATAAGGCCGAGTATCGTTCGTTAAAACGTCGATCATCGTTCGCAAAGGCGTCGACGGCAAGCGCAATATATATCCGTAACGTAGACTTCGGATGCTTTGAATCGTCACTCTGACGCACGATACGTGTGGATCAATCAGTAATCCAGCGTCAATCTGCATCACGAAACGCAATTCATTGAACCTTGAAACGTCACTCTGAAATACGATACGATTTCCAGAAAGGTGGGCTACATCCTAAGAACTGTAAGGTGAGGGACTAAAGTGGACTCAGTTCCCCCCAATAACCTAAAAACACCATGAGGGACGCCTCAAATCGGTGTAAGAAGACTGGTACCAGCAAGAAGCGACAACAACAAAGACATCATAGACATATACAAAGGTATGCCCGTTGTGAGGTCACAACTCTTTTAAGAGGGGAGATCTGTCAGGGTCATGACCGATGACATATGTGTCATACATGTCATACATGTCATACCTGTCAGACATGTCATACCATGCCATGTCATGCTGGATGTGACACGCCGTGTGTCACTTCCTGTTATCTGTACTAGTACTCCGTACAGTACGGGTGTCGCAGGTTTAGGGTTTCCGGCATAAAGCCGAGACTATCTTATGTTTATTCACACTTATGCAAACACCGAAAGTGAAAGCATTCTGACTGTAACCCGATATATACCCGTAGCTATATATCTCACAGGTTATGGTGCGCCAGGCACCTTCCACTACTTTTGGTAGCATGATTGGCTAAACGCCTCCGCTTGGTGGGGCGTTGGGGGTCCCATTTGATGGTTGCGCTATGAGGACTCGCGGTTGAGGCACACGTCGTTACGGAGTGATTGTGTTTATCGCTGCAGCGTACCCTACGTGATTTTTTGGATGTCCACGGGATTTTCGTTTTGACTAGACCTGATCAATCTTTGTCGCGGACTTCTTGCGCAACGTGTTCTTCGACTTCCGCATTTCTACAATTGGGATTTCGCAGTTACGGACGTTTTGACTGCTTTTGCCATCACCATTTCCGCGAGTTCCTCCTCTCCGCGCCATCGCCACCTTACCCCGACGTACCCACCTATAGGATTTTTATCATGAGTATTTCTTCGCAAGCTACGCCTCCCATGGGGGCTCACAACCGGATTCGGCTAGACACAATTTTTTCCCGAGACGTTGGGATGCGCTATCGGCCGACACCTGCATCTCCAGCGGCTAATTTGACGGCCCCTGAGCGGACACGTGCTGTGGCCGTTCAAAATTCATCCTGGGACGTGGATTTAATCAAAAGAACATCTCGAGACGCTCTTGGCTCCAAGGAGGCGTCATTCCGAGGTGACGAATCGGACCGCAATGTTTTGTGGACGTCGTTGGTGACATCTTTGCAGTCGGCATTTGAGCTGAAGGACACCGCCAACGACACCCTCTTCGACTTGGCGGACGCCACCAAGGAGGTCAACAACGTCTACAACGCCATCCTCTTCACGACGTTGACATCTTTGACGAGACCTCACTCACCCGCAAGACGTTGGGTGGACGCTTCTGGACGTGCTTCGCCGCGAGATGGGAAGCGAGCTTTGCTTGAGGTCACGAAGAGGCTGCTTCCTCGAGTTCTCCGACCCCTTGGGAACTACGAGGAGTTGTGTGCCATCTACTTCGACTCCAAGCTCGACCCCGATCCGTTAATCCAGGACTTCGACGCCTGCCTAACGGCTATCCGCAACTCGCCCTCTGGTCCGCTCGACGACATGATGGCCAAGAAGCAGCTGCTAGCGTCCCTCGACCCCGTCATGTACGACAAGGTCACCACGCCACTTCGACTCGACGTGGACTTGGCCAAGGTCGACCTCGAGGACATCTACGCCCACATCCTCGAGATTTGGGAGAGCGAGAACGGTGTTGGCCGCGCGAAGCAGCCTAAGCCGTCACCTCCGACTTCCCCAACTATGCTTTACTCTGGTGGGATTGACGTTAAGAGCCTCATCATGGAGTTCGAGAAGCAATTGGAGGCCGCCACCTCTACCCTCGTGACGCTAAAGGACTCGATCGCGAAGGACGACGAGCCTCTCTCTGGATTCGCTGACTCTCACCGCCACCGCCAGCAGCCTGACGGTAAGCGGGGTGTCTCCTTTCCGCCCTCACGTTGGCGGGATGAGCGCAACAGGAGGGACGATGGGAAGTTCCATGGACGGAGCAATCGTGTTGGGGGCTATGGCGCGCGGAAGAGCTTCCGCTTCGCCGCGAGCCCGCTCAAGACCGACGGGAATTGGAGTCAGCAACACTACAAGAAGAACTCCGCCCACAACATCTCCTTCCACGTAGCCTCCTCCGCCTTCGTCCCCGAGTGCGCGCGTTGTCCTCCTGGACACTTCCACGACACCGCGAATTGCCCCACGGACGACATGGCATGCGCGGAGTGCGACTTGGTGACTGCCGACGAGAGCGACGAGATTGTGTCCGCGTTCCAGGCCGCCTTCGACGCCCAGGACGACGCCACCTTCGCTCGACTTTGTGGACAACATGATCAACCTGTTGTTCGTCACGACGAAGAGCCCTTCACCTTCGCGGACGACATCAACATTGGCCTTCGGGCACAGTACGCAGGCTTAAAGCCTTCTCCGCCCTCTCTCCTTGCTACCCGCGTGCACGAGGCGCGCACGGCCCTCCGTGAGCTTAAGCAGGTAGCCGGTGCTGCTGAGTCGGCCCCGCAGCATTTTCCCATGGTTCATTTCGGCACGGCCCCGCCCGCCGTAATCGACGAGAGCATCGCGGAGCCCGAGCCGCAATTGACGATCGACAACGACGAGAGCGCGCTAATCTTCCCGAAACAGTTCGTCAACAACGACCCCCCCTTCGAGCAGTCCTTTATGGACGGCATGTCTGTAAAATTGGGCTTCTTCGAGCCCGAGCCGCAGGTTTCAATTCAATCCTTCACACCCCTGCCTCCGTACATTTCTTCCACGCATGATTCGGCCAGCGTCGCTGACTCCGAGTCTGGCGACGAGGAGTTGCATGTGGACACACCGCCACCCGCTCCACGGGTTGGTGGTGTCCGGGCACCGTCAATTGGCAGTCTCCTCACGGCAGCGGCGCTGCCGGCTCTGTTCATGTGTGTGAGCATGGCTTTGCTCGACACCGTCACCGCCTCTGCACTTTGTGGCGCGGAGATTGCTCCACGGGCGGTGGTGTCCGGGCAGTACTTCAATTATCAGAATTGCGCAATGGACTTCTTCCGTGACTCCGCCTTTCTGGACTCTGGACCCGCTGACCCCGACGACAACTTCAATCTGGACTCTGGTTCTTTGGACTTTGACACTTTTGACATCTTCAATCTGGGCTTTGAGATTGACAACGGCAACTTCTACAGTGAACTCTACTTTGTGGACCACTTTCAAAGTGGCTAGAGTTGCTCTGTGACTGCTAGTAGCCTTGCTAGATCAGCTTCAAGGCCAAGATGCCTCCCTGTGTGCACGGCTAGCTAGAGATTTGGGACCGCCCTGGCCAAGAGCACAGGCCCCCTCTAGAATTGTTTCCACCGCTTGAGATGGTGTGTTTTCTAACTGCAACAACCCTGCTCCACCCTAACTCTTCCTCCGTAATAGTCCAGGGTGGTGTGCTGGATGTGACACACCGTGTGTCACTTCCTGTTATCTGTACTAGTACTCCGTACAGTACGGGTGGTTTAGGGTTTCCGAGACTGCATAAAGCAGACTATCTATGTTTATACCTGTCATACACCGAACAATATCATTCTGTCATGTCATATCATGTCATGTCGGTCGTGTCATATATTATTATGACAGTCGGTCGTGTCATATATTATTATGACAGTCGGTCGAGTCATATATTATTATGACAGTCGTCAGCACGGTCGACCATGACTGTACCTGTCGTCAGATGATAATGTCACATCATCTGTCATTATTCAAGGAAAGACTTGAATGACCCTGTCATCGAGAGTTCGTATGTCGAACTCGAAAATGGCAAAGCAAGATACATCTTGAAAGTACAAACAAGAACCATCTTGGCTTTAAGCATGTGCGGAACACGCATGCACAGTATGAACGAACTATTCGTTATCACAATACTGGTCGTTCAACCTACGTCTCGGGTTCACAACCCAATGGCGGTACTATCTATGATGATGGGAGACGTAAGGTATAAGATGAGGAAGCGTTGGGCTTCAAGCAGATCTTCACTCAGAGACTGCACTCATCACCCGCTATTTCGTACACTCGCGTTGCTGTCCAACTTCGCAGTGTTAATTTGTATATTGATAATATACTCACGGCCTGTTTATCTCGCCGTATCAGATATACCCGATTGCCTCGCTCAAACCCTACGGCGTTCAGCGTTTTCACTGTGTCACTAGGACATTCTAGTAGGCGCTGCTGGCCAGAGTGTAGAAGGATTCTTATAAAAAACGACGGAGTGCACCAAAATGCACGAAAGCTGACGGAGACGGTGCGCGGGATACCAATCACAGTCGGTTGGCAAGCCACGAAAGACGGAAGCGGCAAAAAGAACGGAGACGGAAAGGGACTCGCCGCTTTTTACGGTGCGGATCAAGCCGCGATAGCTGTGATGTCAACAGCTGACGGAAACGGTGCGCGGATTCCCAGTCACAGTCGGTAGGGTAAACCACGGTTAACGGAAGCGGCAAAGGGAACGGAGACGGAAAAATTGCCGCTGATACGGTTCGCAGTTGAATTATGCTGCGATGTTGACGGTAAAAAAAACGGTGTTGACGGTTTGTAGAATCGGACGAACCGAAGCTCGCCGAACCAACCGGAATCACCACTCACGTGAAGTGGGACCCATAACCTGATAGAACAGGTGAAAATAGGTATATATTTGTGTGAATATATATATATAACTATTTCACTGCAACAGGAACTCAGAAGGCAGTGATGGGGAACGCGGTGATAACAAAACTGATAGAAGGATTACGGGAGTGAGCTTTCTAGCAGGTGAGTGTCATACGGTGACACACGACCAGTGACACACGCAGCAAGGGGTGATACTAGGAGAAGCTGGACCCCCATACAGTGGGGGGAGATTTCAGCTTCCCCGTGACATTACTCGCTACCCGGCGGTACCCTATTCGTTTATTAAATGCGCATTTGAACTAAATTACGATTCCTGACGTAATTCTCACGTAATTTCTCGAACCTAAACCCTAAACCCAGAACCTAATCCCTAAACCTACTGAAAATTGGGGGGGTCCACGAAGGGGACCCCCACCGGCGATGAAATCGGCAAAAATTAATTTTGTGACCCCTAGACACCCCCACAGACCCCCCGATGACAGGGCTGTCATAATTTCAAATCGGATAGCCAAAGTTAGTCAATGATACAGTGCAGTAAGCCTTATAATGATAATGGCGGTGGTCTCGGTCAATTATCATTATAAGGCTTATATCATTATAGGACTTACTAAGCCTTATAATGATAATTATCATTATAAGCCCCTATAATGATAATTTATCATTATATTGCGGAACAACCCATAACACCCATGGGTATCAGATTTTGGGTTTTAGTTATCCTATCCCAACAAACAATATATTGTTGTGTTTGTCCATGCAAGAACGATATGTATGCAAAGTTAAGTTAAGTAAGCACATAGACACAAGAAATTGTCACATCGCACCTGGAGGGGCTCTAAAATGGGGATTTGGGTTAGGGTTTCAAAGTATTGATATATTTAACATAAAACTATGATATATATATGTGTCTAAACACAATTCGATGTCGAGGAAAACGATGGTCTAATCCATTTTCCATGATTCGCACGCGTTCGGATGCTATTTTGGCTGAAACCCTATGGGGTGTCGCCGCGAAACATGCATGACCCATCTACACGTCACTTTAATTATGCCCATTGGTATCTTCCCTAGCGGGGTATGATTCCGCTTGTATCCTAACCATTATTTATGCACGTGCTTTCTTTTCATCATTTTAAGTAGCACAGATATTGCTCACTATACATTCTCACTTAAATCTAGCGCTCTCTTCCTCACTGCTGTATTCTACCTCGTCCTGGTCCGGGGACCACTTTTGCGCCCGCCCATCATAACCCATGGTCCGCACATTCCGCTGGGTGTAGCTTTCCTGAACTACAGAACTAGGAACAGTCTCCGTTTCGGGAAGCTGGGTCTCATCTTCCCATGCACCAAGCTCAGCAACCTGCTCCTTTGCACAATTTGCCGGCGGAGTCCCATCCTCCCCATCACTAACTGAGAACCGTGCCCACCTTCCTGCCCCTGGTCTTGGGTGCGGTCGCCGACATGGTGATGTTGAAAAAGAAATAAGGGAAACAATGGACACGTAAAGATTTTGTGTACTGTACAGTAACAGATTTTGTGACAGAGATGCCCGTGCCCAATGAACGTCGGCAGAGAGTCGAATCTTCAACAGTATAAATAGTCTTATAATAATAATTTATCATTATAGCTATAATGATAAACTATCATTATAGCTATAATGATAAACTATCATTATAGCTATAATGATAAACTATCATTATAGCTATAATGATAAACTATCATTATAGGCCTTATAATCATTATAAGGCCTTATAATGATAGTATCATTACAAGCCTTATAATGATAATTTATCATTATAACTATAATAATAAATTATCATTATAAGGGCTGCCAACTTGGTGGTCTCGGTCGGGTATCATTATAAGGCTTATATCATTATAGGACTTATCATTATAAGGCTTACTGCACTGTATATGATTATGATAGCCAATGATTATGATAGCCAAACTATAGAGTACTGTACTGTACCTCTTGTTCCCAGAGTTTCTCCGAGCCTCTTCGATCAACTGTAACGTCGACCCTCGCGTGTCGCTTATGGACCCCACAGAGTTACAAACCCTAAATGTCTATTTTCGTCCATAAGCTCTGGGGACAAGAGTAGGGTCAGGCGAGGGTGTTTGCCTCTCAGGCTGTTCACAAGGGAAAGTGCTTCTGAATATCGTTTGTTGTTTACACTCTTGTATGAATACGTGATAAGTATGAAATCTTCCGAGTCTAAACGTAAAAGGAAGCCTGAGAGGCAAACAAAACAGTCGACACCAAACTGGTTTTCAAGCTGGATAGATTCCCGGTTCACTACTTTTCTCATTTTTTGTGTTCTGTTGTTGGCGTTTTCAACAAGCCGGAAGACACAAGGTGATGGTAGATCTGCCCACCCGAGTGCGACTCATCCTTCGGATCGAGGTATCGCTGATGTAAACGGCATTCACGAATCAATGCAGTATCAGCTAGTCGTTTCCATCGCAGGGTGAGCTCTTTCACTTATTCTCGGAAAGTTTGTCCCACTTGCGGAGTACAAAACAGCCTGGATAAACTTCATACATACTTGTCACGTTTAGGGCCTAAAGCCGAGCAAAATCTCTGTGCAGGTCGGTACAGTCCGGGAACTTGACCTGGATATCGTCACAGCTGAAACGTTATGACGCGGTGATATACCACACAAGGACAAAGGACGTCGCTCACGTCGTTAAATTGAAGAAACCTTACCTCGGGATTGATGTTGTGAATAAATTAGTGCCTATTGGGACTCCTCCGGAGGGGCTTCACTTCCTCGACTTCCTCATCGAGAATTACGACCAACTTCGGAATGTCACTGTATTTTTGCCGGCTCATCCCTGGTTGTATTCCCCGGACATCTTCGACTTGCTTGAAAGACCAGGAGTCTGGAAGGGACTGCAACCACTAGGGTAGCGGCTCCCCCCGAACTTCGGCCCAAGACGACGATTTCGTCTCCTTTGCCATATGGTTTTCTGAGTCACCTCTATTGTCAAAGTGTTTGCTGATATGTCAAGGTGGCTTCAAGAAACTCGCTTTCGATCTAATCTTCCAGAGGTCATTTTTTCTCGCCTGGTTGGCCCAGAGTTATTGGCGCAGATGTAGTAGCCCTCGCGTAGCGGGATCTTTCGCAGCCGATGGGAACAGTCTCGAGAGTTCGTCCTGTAGCGCTTCTGTGATATGCCATCCGAACTCTCAGCACAGGCTTGGCTGCATCCTTTGGCGACATTTGCTGTATCGCTTTGGGTTCTACAGTGCACTATTGCTCAGACCTTTGTGTTTTCGTTCGTGGCAGGTGGGGTGATGAGCGTGGCATCAATCCTCCGTTCCCGTTTCGCCATCCCTTGAAAGGATTCGAAGGACGTATATGTGAGGGAATGAATGACCGAAGCTTCAATTATTGTGAATCTGCCGAAAAGTGCTCACAGGTTTGTCACCTTACTCGTTGATACTCAAGAGTACTATGCGTCGGGGTATTGGTCGCATAGAATACGCATTCTATAACCCCAAACCCTAAGTGATTTTCGAGGCCTTTCGCACCTATACATCTAGTGCTATTGGCTTCTGGACCCGCATTAATTGCAGATGCCCTTAGCTTTCTGAAAGGCATCCTTTGTTTCTCTCTGAATCCCTCTCTAACTTCCAGACGTTGTCAGTTTCGCATAGTTATTTCGTGTTTTAGTGTACATCGCATCGCTGTTCTATCTTTTCAGGTCTTTTAATTTCCTGCCAACCTTGAATGAAAAAATAGTGTTGTCAATAATCAACCCCCACCAAGTTGATTTTTGTGCTGGCTTTTTATGGTTTAAGGGTTTGGCTTTTAAAGGTTTAGGACAAATAGTGGAAACTTAAGTCAACAATTCTGTCCTATCTGAACAGGATAAGGAAGATGATTACGAAGAAGACAACCGCACTGTCTCTGAGGACCACACTGCCTTTGAAGATATTGCTATCCTGAACGATGATAACCAACCTGAGAAAGATCCACTTTGTACTTTTTGGCGGGAGATAGGGCTTGAAGGCGAATGCCCCACGACCATCACGGTGAACTACAAGAATACATTCGCAGTATCTGAAGGCGTCATCAAGAGGCACCCCAGGTGAGGGATGCTCTCCTCACGAAGCAGTCTTTAATACAGTGCGATACTGTTGCCTATATTGTACGAAGCCGGAGCACCAGGGTCTCCAGCATAGACCCCATCTATACCAAAGCTTCTCTTTCGCTTTTAGTTTGAGATTCGATTCGGTCGCACTTTCGCCCGAAATAGTTTGACTTGTGGCGAAGTGTACGATGGTAGGAACATTTCAGAGCTGTTGTAGATGCGGTCGCTGATGCAAAATGTTGTGACTCAAGATGGCTTGCACAATGCAGGGAGTATTACAAGATGTTGCAAAGCTGGGTTATGGACAAACCAAAACTTCACGCGCTTGCCCTCGAGAGACTGTGGCTGCCGATATTTGAACATGAGCATAGAGCCGACTTCGCACTTTTACATGCGCAACCACACCGTTTACCAACATCCCATTCTCCTCCTCTCAATAAGTCGGCGTCAAGTGATGCAGCAATACCCAGTAAAGCTTCCGAAGCATCGAGATCCTTGCCAACCAAAACTCCTACAACCTCTCTCACCACAGAATTACCTACAGCCTCTCCCACCGCACAAATACCTGCATCACCGCCTCCCCTCCAGTTTACATCCGGCTCAAACAGTACTGGAGTGGTTCAGTTGCCTATAATCCTGGTTCTTGGATGGACAAGTAAACAGAGTACAGTCACACCTCTTGATTCTGCCTAGGAAGTGGCATCTTGAAAAGATTGTTTGCTTCCTTGTTGGCGCAGTTTGCGGTGTTGTGCCTACCGCCGCCTGTTACAACATGGAATGTTGTGAGTGACTTATTGCTGGCGCCATGCATTTTGGCTATTTACTTTGCTGCAGATGGAATGCATGGAGTGACTTATTGCTGACGCCATGCATTTTAGCTGTTTACTTGTCAGGTTATGATACCATGGTTGATCGGTTACTGCTGATGACAGAGTACGTGCCGTATTATAGGAAGGTTCGTCGGCTGTAACCAAACTGCACACTTTATATAAACTTAGAAAAGCATAATTAAGCACGGTGGTAGCAATGATTAGGCCATGCTCGCTGCCGGTGTCTCAATTGGGACACGGAACGTTGCATTCAGGCTCGCTTACCATCTGAGTGGCCAGTGCTTCGATCCAGTGGCTACAGAGCTGCATGCAGGCTTGACTATGATCCGGGTTGCAGCTGTTCTGATCCAATGGCTTCGAAAACCTGAGTAAGCCAGCTATGTGAGAGCAATCTGGGTACAATCAGATGACCGAGGTCCCAAAAGGGCTCCTAGTGGATGCCCAAATGCATTGAAAAGGCCCGCACTGTGCGTCCAGACCCCTAGATGACCAGCATGAATGTCCGGATGAGTTCATAACAAGTCTCGCCTGCCAGCTCTGAGGGGACCCTGCATACAGGTTGTCATGATGATTTCGGAGGATGATGATGCGGTCGAGAAGTACCGCCATGATACACGTTTTGAGGCAGTGGACTTCTACCAGTGCCCGGGATCAGCGCATATGCACTGGGGCTTCTCAAAAGCAAACCGAATCGCTTTGGATGCTAAGATCTATGAAGGTTATCTCTCGTACAAATGTGTTGGGGACATGATGAAGAAGCATGGTATGGCTGAAGATGATCCGGTGCGCCCACGTACTTGTGATGACCTCGATCACTCCTCACTTCCTTCACTGATCGAGAGAAGATAGAGACCCACCAACCCAGTATTTGTTCCGTCACTGGAAACACCGGGAATGTTTCTACCCATACTCCAAACCAAAGAACATATTGCCCCACCACCTCCCTCCCTATGTGTAGCTCGGGTGCTGCACGCAACCGCATTCACCGTGTAATGTTCAAGAGCGTACTCTAAAAGTACTTCCTAGAGCGTCTTTCAAAAGCTACTGACCGGCCTTTCAAATTCACGGGCTATGCCAAGCGACACGGCACTTTCGAAACACTTGTTCTGCTTGACTCAACCCGGAGCATCTGTGTCCTAGCTCCGCTAATACACAGTGACCAAGCAATGAACCGATGAGTTTCTCCGACCGAAACTACTCAACTGTCACGGTTCCTACTGTGACCCTGCAGCCAACCAGAAGTCAGAAGAGTCGAACTGGCGGATTTCGTAAAGCTCAGCCCCGAGAAATTCCCTCGTGAAAAAACCCACAATTTTTCTGCAGTCCCTCATCGAGCCACAGGCGTACATGGTGCGAGAGAGGAGAGGAGCGCTTTGTTGCACACTTTTGATACAATACTATCAGGCAGCAGCAGATGTGCACCTGGATAATGGCTTTTTTTCTTTGCTGCAGTGACCACTGGCTGATCGGGCATTGGTCTGGACTGTGTGCAGGCCCGCGGCATCCTCTTCCATCATGCGGATTTGTGGATGTATCCTTGGAAACTGGCAAACGCCAATTTTGACATTCCTTGGCTTTTCGATGGAAACATGAAACCATTGAGTCAGATGCCACCCGACATCGCAATAATTCCGATTGGCGGATTTGCTGTTCCAGATTGTACCAATTGTAGCCCCGAGGACTGGCATGACGACACCCATCCCTGGTCATATAAGCAAATGCACAGCCATTGGTATATGAATACGGTGGGGCGAGAGCCATCCCTTTCATCCCCTCTTTAAGTCCCTGTAATGCAATTCCTGTGTGGGCAAAGGCATTCAATGATATGCTGTTGCTCCTGTGGAGGCAAGGACGTTCATTGTCAGCCGGATAAAAGAGTGTTAAATGAACGAACAAGCAGGGCCCATCGGCATGATGACAGAGCGCCCGATGAGCGATCAAGCGAGGCTCATCGGCATGATGATAGAGCGCCCGATGAGCGATCAAGCGAGGCTCATCAGCATGATGACAGAGCGCCCGATGAGCGATCAAGCGAGGCCCATCGGCATGATGGCAGAGCGCCCGATGAGCGATCAAGCGAGGCTCATCGGCATGATGACAGAGCGCCCGATGAGCGATCAAGCGAGGCCATCAGCATGATGACAGAGCGCCCGATGAGCGATCAAGCGAGGCCCATCGGCATGATGACAGAGCGCCCGATGTTTAAATATGTGGAATCTAATCGGCACAGTGGTAGTGCAAGTTGCTGAAGGCATCAGTTATTTACATATGTTTTGGATATCAGTTTTTGAGGGAGAAGTAACTACACATCCATGGGTGAATGTTTTTTAGTTCCCATGCATAGCTTTGGCCTCAAGGGGAATTGGCAAGAACTGTTCCGGGTAACGTTAAGGAGCATTCACACATTTTAACCGATTGCTATTTCAAGTTTTCGGCACGCAGGTATTCCGAAGTTTCGGCGCTTCCAAGGAGATATGCCGGGACACGGGTATTGGATGCTTGAACAATCACACAGGTGAATATGCGTGGCCGATTCCCAAATGCATATTAATCACCTGCATCAATCCAATGAGCTTCTTATCAACCGACTTCTATCTTAACTCCATCTGTTTGAAGGTCATCGATGCCTAATTGTGGCCTCGGCCCATGAAGCCTTGCTGACGGTGGGTTCCCGGGAATGGAGGCTGCATTGTAGGGTCCACTGACTTACCTGACTTGGCCACGACTTGCTTTGGATGGGCCGATGGGTTCTACTACCCTGCCACTGTTTTCAAACCACAAGATGGCTGCGCCCAGGACGACTTAGATTGCGATGGCAGCAGCCTTTTTGACCAAGTGCTGCAGCCGTTTGTGAATGATCAGATATTTCACGAGACTGCAGTGCGCACCATTGGCCATCTCTTGGGGAGTGCCCTCCCAGGGGGTGACACCCCACAAGGCACGCCTCCAGCATATGCCCGTCCAGTTTCTGAGTTTTTCTCATGACTTGGAGCTTACGCAATATGGCTTGTTATCGAATCAAGGGAAATGGATGGTCCAGGAAGGCATTTACGGGGTGTAGGGTTTTGGTTTGGTATGACTGTTTGATCATCTAATCAGTGAAAGGCAGATGCGGCAGTTGACATTGCACCGCAAGGGGCATGCGCTGACATGCCTCCGTGAGGGTGCACCGGGAGGGGCATGCGCTTACAGGGGTGGGTAAAATTAGCTGCTTTGGATCATGCTGCGCCCACGGAACGGTCCAAGACATGCAGCAGTTTACCTGTGGCCATAAAATGGCCCTTCAAGACGCTGTAGTCCAAAAGATGCTCACGGCAATGCTACGCGCAGGGGGCTCCGACAACAGCACCGAAGCCTTGAAAGGCGGTTTTGTCCAGCCTTCTGCATCACCCACTGAAGCATTGCAATGTCCATCCGATTTGCGCAACCCTCCGCAAGCTCACGTGCCGTCGGCGGTGGACGATGGCCAACCAATCGAACAAAATAGTCACACATTTACTCACAGCGCCTCGGCCGGTGCAGATCCGGGTTCAGATTCGTCAAATGCGCGTGAGAGCGAGACAGCGGTGGGCAAAGGGTGTACTCCAGAGGTTGATAGCAATTGCCTACCAATCATTCTCGTGCTCGCGTGGGTCATTGGAACACGGGAGGAGAAAATTGCAAAGTTCAAATTTTTGCTCGAATATGCCAAGTACTATATGCAGGTGCGCACGCGGCTGCTGCGTCAGTCATCGAGTCATGCATGGCCCCACCATGCCCCTTGCTGATCCTCCTTCGGAGTCTGTACCTGAAAATTGGATATCAATCAGCAGTTGACACCTCATTTCGATCCGACGGTCCAGGGCAATCATCTTGCTCGACGGTCCCGCTGTCTGTCTTAAAGTGCATTGGAA
Organism: Cymbomonas tetramitiformis; assembly: GCA_001247695.2. Taxonomy (NCBI): domain Eukaryota; kingdom Viridiplantae; phylum Chlorophyta; class Pyramimonadophyceae; order Pyramimonadales; family Pyramimonadaceae; genus Cymbomonas; species Cymbomonas tetramitiformis. The sequence goes on along the minus strand of LGRX02018734.1, from coordinate 129,151 downwards.
TGCTATTTCAGCCATCGCCTTTTGATTCTTTTGCCTGTGCACAATTCTCCGCGATGTGCCTACAGTCTAACCTGCCCCCTGCTCGCCCAGCTCGATTCCAGGCGGAGACTCTGACACAAGGATAGGAGAATAAGGCTACTTGTCAGCGTCATTGATTTATTGTATTACTCGTATTTGAGGTGGACTGGAGCTAATTGTTGGTACCTAGAGGGCAACTGCTCCATACAAAAACACAAAGAAGAAGATGTTGACCCCAGTGCTAGGTATGCCGAGTAGCCAGGCTGCCTTCGCTGGCCTCGTTGGCCTGACCTGACGGTTGGCGATGCGCAAGAGGGACGTCACAGGTAGTTTTCCAGTTGGAAGCCGTTTCTGACGATGATTTAGCATACTTTCAGCATCAACTGCCTAACGCTGACTTCGTGCAATATCCGGGCTGGGAGATGCGGCATCGGGACTTTGACAAGTGGTGGTTCGTGAAAAGGGACCATCATCAGCCTGGGTATGAGCAACACTATAGGCCATATGAGGTGGCCGGGGACATGCTTAAAAAACATGGCATGACTGACGGAAAACAGGTCTGTGCCACTTCATAGACATCAAAACCCCATTACCCTGGCCACAACCTCGCATCCCTTTCCAGGTGTCATGTAGATCTCACTCTCAAGCATTCGTGCACCGAGATGGCCGTTCAGGCATTTTGCTCTGTCAGGTTGGCATTGGGAGACGATGGGTTTATACTCCAGAGGGGTTGGGGGGTGCTTGTGGCAAAAGGCAAGAGGGGTGCTCTACCATCACGCGGACATGTGGGTGCACCCATGGGCGCTTAAAGAGGCTGATCTGGACCGTCCATGGCTGTTTGACGGCTACATGCGCCCAGTGCCTTCAAACCACTCCTCGGATGCGTGGAAACGACACCAACAACAAGGCTCTTTCTTTGTAGGGGAGTGGGACATGCCCGACTGCACCACCCTTAACAAGAGAGAGGAGTGGACAGCAGGCGGCGGCACATGGGAAAACTTGATCAGATATCCTCTGGAGATGGTGAGCCCGCTCGCAGTAGGCCGCCATCCAAAGCATTCAGCTTTCACTCAATGTGAGGTAAAGGGCTCAACAAGTGGTCATGAAAACAAAGTGCTGCCACACTCATGAGCATTTTCAATTTGCATCCGCACCATGTCCCTCGACGTGCCATGGCGGAATGCTTGAGGAGGCCCAGAGTTATCTGCTTGCAGGTTGAACGAGTCCAAAGAGCTTCAAAAGATGTTTGTCTGAAGGAGGGCATTGGGTGCATAGGTATGCCGCTGCTCTCTCTCGTTGAGCATTCCGCCTCCATTTCAAGTTTCCTTGTACGGTGCAACCATCTCAGTCCGGCCGTGCTTGTTGCACTATTGTGCGCTGCATCACGAGAAGAGTGGATTAATGACACTCAATAATGCACCTGACGGATGCTCCTCCGTGCAGGGGAAACTCAAAATGTGACTGCCTGCTTTGGCTGGTCGGACGCCTTCTACTATCCCCGGGTGGCCTTCGATCCACCCTCGGATTGTGCGATGCCGCACAATAGCGTCAATGCGTCACAATGCGAAAGCCTGTACGACCGTGTACTGCGGCAGTTTGTTGTGCATGACATCTGGCATGACACTGGGGTCCGCACCGTGGGACACATCCTAGCAGCTGCCCTGCCTGGAGGGAATATCTCTGAAGGTAGTTTTCTCCTCTCCCAAGTTTGAACCGCAACCATGTGAGAAAACGTTCTTGCAACTTGGCCCCAAGCTCTACGGAGCACACCATGACATTATGCCGAGGAAGTGAATTTCTACCATCTGGATGATGAAGCCAAAATATCATTTTGAGGAACTGGATTTCTTACCAATGCCGCGTGTTTGACACATTGCAGGCCCAATCAGAATACACTGCTTCGGAGGATGTTGTACCGGGAAAGGTAAATTGGATGATATCACAGGCTACGTCTGTGGGCATAAGATGGCCATCCATCATGAAGATGTGCAAAAGACGCTCACGGATTTGTTGAGAAAGGGGTTAAGTGCAGATGGGCCGTTGGTTAAAGGCGGGCTATACCCATATGATCCGCCACCTTGGTAGATGGCCACAGATTGTTGCTTGCACAAATGTACAATAGGCGGCTTTTGAACATTGAAGCGATCATGAATCGATGATGCTTGCCATTGTTAATCTGCGGTACTCCATTTTGCATGAACAATCCACATACACAAAGAAGCGGTGAAGAAACCGAACCTGAACCTAGACCTTGATATATGTTGTGGCGTCAATTGCTTTTAGCGGGAACTCTTATGTAACAACCTAATATGTAGATTGATATAAATGCCAATAAGACACTATATCAGACAGAGATAGTCAACGGTACAGGGCGATCTAAGGTTCACGGTTTTGGTAAGACTGCTAGGGTAATTAAGTCCGCTATTATTGTCTGCTGACTAGAGGGTGAGCAAGGATCATGGAACAAATTCCAGTAAGGTAGGCTAAGCAGTGATACGCTGGCGGCCTGAATCAGAACAGCACGATGTGCCTTCTGGGATGGGTTGAGCAGGCACAGCATCGATGACACACTGCACGGCGTGGCCGATAAGCGTGTTACGGAGTTCAGTTATTTTGCAACTTTCACGATCGGAGAGAACACTTTTTAGGATCACATTTTGGGCAAAGACAATCAGTATTTCCCACCAGCGAAAATAAAACCCCGCGCTTCCACCTGGGAAAAAAATCATATATGCATATTTTGTCCCGTGAGCCGCCAAAGGTACGCGATTGCTCTTTCGCAAGGTAATTTGATCTGCCGCGCTGGCATACTCTGGGTTCTAGTCTGTGTGCATTATATGCGCCCTCCACGGGAAAACGATAGAATGGAAAACAAAAGCGTTAGAGCGGTTCGACTTTTTTTTTCTACCGTTTGAAAACAGGTTTCTTAAGCGACGTGTGTTTTCCGATTTCTTGATTTCGGCAAGAGATAAATGGACGAGAGTCTTTCTCGCTCGTCACTCGTATGTTCGCGCACAGTCACGAGTTTAGTTTTCAAGCGCATACGACGGCTAAGCATCACTGGAGCCACTATGCACTCGGAATTTTGTAAAACTGTGCTAGGACAACACACGGTGTCATGCGCGGATGACTCAGCAATGTCATACATGCCAGAAGTGTCATACGCGCCTTACAGCATTAGCGCCCGAGACCCCTGTTGAGGAAGAGACCCCCTTATATGGGAGTACACAGTACCACTGTACTGTGTAATAATGTGACATGTAGAATACTGGCACATCATACTGCATGATAATGTAGTACAAGCATATGATAGGTTGATGAGACTTGGCCATGCTGACTAGGATTACCTCAGAGAGCTGAGTGAATAAGTAATGGCCAAGGCCAAAGAAACAGTGGAGATTTCTAGAGTAAAAACAGCCGCATGGCAAAAAGTCAATATAATACCTAATTCTTACTGCAAATATATGCAATGAGTCTGGACATAGTTCCTAAGAATCGACATAGCTTGATTAGTCTTATATAGTGCATAATATAGAACCTTGCACTATATATGATCCATCAGTAGTTTCACAGTCACTGTCAAGTAGAAGGTTTAGTACTGCCTCCTACAAAATGGTATCAGTGTGCTACGCACCACCACCGCCACCGCCGCTTCCACAAAAGTTTTCTGCTTTGAGATTGTAGCTTTACCGCCGAATTTACGTGTGCCTCAGTTTTTCGAGTGGAATTTGAGCTCTCGAGTTGTTGGCGCGTTGCATAACTTTGGGATCAACGCTGGCCGAAACGTCGTTTGCGACTTCCTGCAGCGGGATGACTTGTGGCGCTGTCGGGAATTCTTCTTCAAATTGCTTGTAAAGACGTAATCTTTCTTCGCGAGTTACTTCATGATGGTTTCTTCGTGCGACTGCGCGTGCTTTGCGGTCTTGGCTGTTGTGAGTGCCTAGTCGCACGCAGTTCTTCGCTCGGATGTTCGATGTGACGTTTGTTCCTCAGCAACAAAGATGCTTAGAATTGTCAAATGCGGCATATACTTTCTTCGCGCTGTGATCTGTGATGGAAAATTTCGGCTCGCCATGGAAGGGGTCCTACTGTGGCACAGTGTGCCACAAATAAAGTAGCCCAGTGCTATCTTTCGTCTTGCGTTCGCTCTGCGCCTGGGACTTGCAAATTACCTTTACAAATTATGGCAATTTTTGCGGGTGCTGCTTAAATTCGGGTTTGGGAATGGTCGAAATTCTACTTCTGGCTGCTGGCCCTTGTGTTCGCACTCTGACGCGCTGGTCAACGACTCGTCGTTTTTCTTACTCGCTGGCAATTTTGCGCCGTTGATTCTTCTCGGGAATTGTGCCAATTGGTCAGTGTTTTCCGCGGAATCTTCGTCTACTCTCTGCTCTGCGATTGGAATGTGTGCGCAAAGTTCTTCTGTGGCTCGGAATTGGCGTGATGCAGCTTCGAATTAGCGCTATTCCGCTGGCGTGCGTGTTCTTCGTCACGTGTCTTTGCAGCTGCGCGAGATTGCGCAAATTTATGCTGAGGAATTCGAGAATGTTCTTTGAATTGGCAGATGCGGCTTACTTGCGTTGCCCTTAACGCGCTCCAGTGTTCTTAGCAGTGGCTAACCCTAAGTGGTATCGCGCTGCAGCGTTGCCTTGACTTCCGTGGGCCGATCGTTGACCAATTTTGCTCAATTTGCTTTCGTCTTACCTCTTCGAGTTCGCTGGAAGACTTTGGTTGGGATTTGGTAGCGGCAGTTGTTTATTTGCTGTTGGGCTTGGCTTCTGCGTCTTCGCTCTTAACACTATACGCCTGTACGGCGGAAGCGCTGGCAGATTTTTCAGAATCAGATTGCTGCGTTTCTCCACCGACTTAAGCAACTTTTTCAATGTCCTCTTCACGGCGGGCTTCTTCGCTGTATGTTCCGCCTCAGCGGCGCTCGGGGGTGGCGGAAGTTGCTTCTGGGCCCTCCGGGCTCTCCAGCTCGGCCCGGGTGTTTGAGCACCGGGGATGGGCTTGGGGCTTTGGGGCCCACCCCGTACTTTGTCCCGGAGTGGGAGGCGCCAGCCGGGGCGCGGCGGGGCAGCAGGGGGGGGGAGCAGTACAACGCTCTCTGGAGGGCGAATACGCGCTTTTGGCGAGCGCGCCTCTACCTCAAGAGGAACGTCGCACCCAAGCATCGCTGCCTGCCACGCCCACGAACTTCCCCAACGGCTCGCGTGACTCTCCTGAGCTGGTATCTGCCACTGTACGTATGGTTGAGTGCTACTCTACACCCCACCAGCGCGCAGGGGGTGCAGGTGCCTCAGGTCTACAACGTAGCCAACCAGCTCTCGAGGAGCTCAACACGGTCGCTATAGCCACCGCTCATAATTTGAGATCATCTCCTCATAGCGAAGCTGTAGTTGACCATTTGCCTCTAGCACCAGAGCATCACGTTGGAAACCTGACCCATGAGAGCAACATATTTACGCCTAGGCGTGAAAGTGCACCTCCAAGTGGCGAGCGCGGTTTGTCAAGCGTGAACGAGTGGTGCGTCAGGCTGGCACGCCAAGCTGTAGCGGTGGATATTCTAGCTGTATGTGCGTTGCGTAATTGGTGGAGTACTTGGACAGCACGAGTGCTCAGCGGGCGTGTTTCATCTGCGCTTACGACATGGCGCCTACGTGCCCGTCTCGCACGCATGCGTGTTTCCCTAACAGCATGGCACGAGCGAGCTCACCGCAAGAATCAGGTCCAACGCAAAAAGCAAGCTTTTGCTGGACACGCAAGTTCACGATTGGCGTCCCGGCTCTTGAGTGCATGGCGAGAAGAACAGCGTCGTGTAAAAGAGATCACTCTCGAAATCACGGTGTGCAACATCGCCCGGTCCGAGTTCTACGTGAGGAAGTGTATGAAAGCGTGGAAGGCTACCGTGGACTTCGCTTCCAAGTGCACCACCTTTGCGGTCCAGCGTGAACAACATGTGAAGCGCGAAGTCCTCCACGAGTGGTCAGCTCTGACGGACACGCCTGACGTGACCCCGAAACAATGGGCGACCTTGCGTAGACATCTTCGCCGCCTGTGTGGCCAAGAAGACTCCATTGGATGCTGCAATCACATGGGAGGTGCAGCTGAGAACGAAGAGTGGAGAGCAACGCGTGATCCCATCTCGTGGACTCCTTCTGTCGCATGTTACCTCAGCAAGCCACCATTATCATCACCTCCACTCTGCACGACCACTCGTCACGACCATCCCAGCCAACCGGCCTGCAAGGCTGGTGCGGTTGGGAGTGAGCGTCGAGGAGGTGATAAAGACTCTAAGGCGTACAACCACTTTGGGAGCAAGTGTTCAACAGCATGGCGTACAATCTGTACCTAGCCGCAACCCCTATGGCGTCTTGTCGTCTGAAGATGACTCCACGATCGATGAGGAAGACGTTCATTCCGCTGACTCCGCCCCACAACCACCTCGATCAAAAGCTTCATCTGCCCCACGACCCACACAACGAGAACGTGCTGTACGTGTCCAGGCTTTGACGGAGTTAGCCCACAAGAAGGAGGTGGCGAAGCAGGAGCGGAAGCGGCAGAAGTCGGCCAAGCGCAAGCTCGCCAAGGCTCGACGTCGCAGTGACGAAGGTAAACTGATGTACGACTCCACCTCTACGTCCAGTGAGGAGAAGTCCACACTTTCATCGTGTCAAACATCTTCTACTGAAGCGCTCTCCTCTGACGCCTCGCACACCTCTTCATCTAGGAGCTCTCGGCAAAAGGGTGGACGCCAACGGCGGCGCCAAGCTCAAGTCACGCGACACGAGCGGCAACTACGAGAGCTGCAAGAGGAGTCCGAACGAGTCGCGTTAGATGCGGCCACTGCGCACCAAGCGCAGCTCACAGCGTTGCGCATGGACATGCACAATGCCGTGGAGGAAGCAACCCGGATGCAGCAGGAGCTCCGCACCAAGGTGTGCCAAGAAGCGCGACGGGCCGCTCTCGAATCTGCTGAGGAGCAGATAGCGCGCATGCAGCATGCCGCGGACGCTGTCTCACATCAGCATGAACAAGCTGTAGCATCGCAGGCGGAGGAAGCTGCACGTCATCACCAACAACTTCGAGAAATGCAGCCTTGCAGCGCGCCGCGGAAGAGCAACGCCAACAGCTTGACCAAGCAGCTCGAGATCAACGACTGCTGGAGCAACAAGTGGCGGAGAGCAAGATAGTGGTGCAGGCCGCACTTGAAGCCGCTGACGGACGAGCGCACTCACGGCCAGAGCAACCACCTAATACCCCCGCGAGCTATGCGACCGTCACAAGTGATGCTCAAGAAGCTGAACACGAGGCTCTGATGGTGCCCCCGTCAGCCACGACTGTTGACGTACGGGGCCACAAAGGCGTGACGTTCGAGGAGGACGCCTCCACGCGTGCATCTTCCCCCACGAGTGTGCATGACCGCCTAGCCAAAATGGATTGGAGGTCCATTAGTGTGCCAGCCGTTACCGCTATCCGTGCACACGTGGAGGAGCACTTACCTGGCCGCGTAGGCAAGATGGAAGCGGAGCGCATGTTCTGTGACGTAGCAAGAAGGTACCGAGACCATGACCTAGCGTCTGGGTGTGGACCGCCGGTCTCCGAAGCCCCAGCCTCTCAACTTCCTTCACCACCTCTGGCGGGAACGGCGATCGTTCGTTGCGTGTACGACGAAGTCGCGTCCACCACGTCCAACGTTCCGTGCTCGAGATGCACTCGTAGCCCGCAGCCCCCTGTAGCCATATGGAATTGCGGGCTTACAGCTCTTTCAGACTTGTCGGAAACCACTCAATTCCTGCCGTTGTGTATATATTGCACGCGCGGGGTTTGGCCGGAGCCTTTGACCGCTTCCCTTCAGTGACCCCGAGGCCATCCTCAGCAATTGGTGGGACCAGTGGGGGCGGCGGAGGCGACGACGACGGAGGCGATGGTGATGACGACGGTGACGACCCGGGAGGACCCGGTGGCCATCAAGGGGGGGGGAATGAGCCGCCTGGCGACCCCACTTCTGACGCGCCTAGCGACCCCTCGCGGAATCTTGGAGATGGACGTCGCGGCCATGGCGGGGGCGGAGGCGGTGACGATCCGCCCGACGATGAGACGTCCTACAGCTTCGGTTCGAGTAGGAGGTCCTCGTACAATGATGGCAGGCAGCAAAGGGAGGAGTACACGAGGCACTCATATGCCCTCAAGGCCGCGAAGGACATCATGTCCTTGTACTCAGCACCGTTGGAGGGGTCCACGACCCCCTTCGGCCCGCTGTTACGATTCGTGGACGAGTTCGACAGGTGCTTAACCCTTCCAGTGGTGCTCCTCGCGATGAACACCCCATGCAACGTGCCCAACGGAGCATTCGAGTTCGGAGAGCCGATTCTCTCGGTGCATATTTTGTTGAAGGAGATCACCCAGCACTGTTTCCCTACACCTAGCTCCGAAGGAACGGAGCTGCGAGGGGTTCTCTCGGATGCCGAAGCGGATAAGTCATTGAACCTTGAGAAGGTCATCGTGCCGCTGGCGAAGTTGATCGTGCCGCTGAAGAGTGAAATGGCCACCTTGGGCTCGTTCCTACGCCGAGTACGCCAAACTCAAGGACGCATGGCGACACCGCGCAAAGTGCGCGAGTTTTGGGATGGACTGCATCTAGCCCATCGCGTGGTGACCATGTTGGCGACACACGAGCTCACCACTCCGGTTCCGGAATCCGACCTCCTGGACGTCTTCCTCTCGGGCTTATCCGCGGAGGTACGGAAGGAGGCGTTCGAGATTGCAGAGCGGAAGGGGACCCCCTTGATCCTCCTCGACCGCGCCCTTCCAGCCAGTCGACGCCTAGCGCTGGAATACGCCAGGGTAGATATCTTCCGCGGAGGTGACTCGGCCCGCATGGGGAATTTACTTCGGTCACATTTCGGCCCGTCTCGGCCCGAACCCAAAATTGCCCGCCGCAGGCGCAAAAATTTAATTTTAAGTATGACAATTTGTCAAAAATCGATAAAAATTTTGGAATTTTATCGATTTTCCCCTGAATGCGACTCGGCCCATCCGCAACTTTCCCTTCGGCCCGCCTTCGGCCCGGGCCTCCGTGACACGGCCCCGGGCCGGCCACGCGCAACCAAAGGACCACTGAAGGCATGCCAGTTCGTGAAAGCACTACGCGCGGAGTACGAACGTAGCCCTTACCTCACGATGTTAAAGGAGGAGCTTTTAGCCGCCCCGCACCAGCGCACGGACACCTTCCGTATGGTTGACGACATGATCTGGCGCATCGCGGAGGGACGCTACCAGCTGGTGTTGTCGTCCGACTCTCCCCTTCGGGAGATAGTCATGCGTGAAGCGCACGACGAGTCTCCCGCGGCGGGACACACCGGGCGAGATAAGACTCTTGCTCGGATAGTGCGGCGGTTCTGGTGGCCCCGCATGAACAAAGACGTCACCGACTGGACCCGCTCGTGCTTGATATGCCAGCAGACCCGCCCGAGGAACAGCTATCCGGAAACGATGGCCAGCTGAACCCCCTCCAGGTCCCGGTCAGGCTGTGGCAGGTGGTGAGCATTGACTTCGTCACAGGTCTGCCGCGCACGGAGCGGGGCTACGACGCCTTCGCCACGTTCACGGACAAGTTGTCCAAGATGGTGCACGTGGTCCCCATGCTGTACTCAGACAGTTCCGCTGAGCAAGTGGCACGAATGTACTTCGACCATGTTTGGCGACTGCACGGTGCTCCTATGAAGATCGTTTGTGACAGGGACTCTCGCTTCCGTGACGCCTTTCATATGGAGTTGCATCGCCTTATGGGGGTGCAGGTGGCCTCCACTACGCCGTACCATCCACAAGGGGACGGCCAAGCGGAACACACAAACCACACGGTGGAGCGCATGTTGCGCGCCTACGTTGACGCAAACCAGACAGACTGGGATTTGTGGTGCACCCCGGTGGAGTACGCCATTAACGACTCCAGGTCCGCGGTTACTGGATTCACACCCTTCGAGCTTTGCTATGGGCATGCCCCAGCGTCGCAGCTCGACTTCTTCGTAGAAGCTGCGTTGGCCTCTCGTAGGGGCCGCGCCAAGGGGGGGAGAGGGGACGTCGTGAAGAAAGGCACGGCCCACGAGACCGCCCGGCAGTTTGTTCAGCAGTTGCAGACTGCTCGCGATAAGTTGCTGGTAGCTCAGCAGCAGCAAGTGGCCCAGTATGACGCTCGCCATCGCGCTCGCCGGTACGCAATAGGTGACATGGTGTGGGTGGACGCAACGCATCTCACCCAGCCCGGGGATCGGGGCCTACACAAGAAGTTGCTGAAGAAGCGCCTGGGCCCGATGGAGGTGCTGGAGGCCTTCCACAGCGACCGGCAGATGGCGCTCGCCCCCGAGGACCGAGGGGCCCCCGCGGCTTACCGCCTGAAGCTACCACCACAGTGGAAGGTGCACGACGTCTTCACCGTGGATAGACTCACCCCGGTGGAGTCGGGCCAGGACAAGTTCGCGGACAGGAGTGCGGAGATTCCGCCTCCCCCTGTGGACGTGAGCGGTCGTAAGGAGATGGCGGTGGAGTGCATTGAGAGGTCACGCACGAGGAGACGTAGCGGGCGGACATGGACGGAGTACATGGTCAAATGGGTAGGTATGCCGCGCTCCGAGAATGAATGGAAAACTCGCGAGGACCTCGAGTTCGATGGAGTTGGCCGAAAAGGGATACCTAACCGCGCTCTTCAGGAGTTCGAGAAGGTCGAGGCCAAGAGGCAAGAACGTGAAAAGAGCAGAGTCACTCGCAAACGCGAGAAGTCAGCAGGAGCGCGATATGGTTGACGGATCCTGAAGAGTTACAGGCGGACGGAATGGCGTGGATCCCGGAAGAACGAGCCGACGACGAGGTGGGCACATTCGCGACGGTGTCGTCCACTAGTTTCATGCCATCCCAAGGACCTGGTCGAGGAGCGGCACGCCTACAACCGTCTCGACGCCCAATACGGATCTTGGTGTTGTTTTGTGGCACGGGCTCCGTCGAACGACAGTTCAGCAAGCAGTTTCCTGGGTGTGAGGTAGTCTCGCTCGGTGGACATCCAGAACCGATGGAAGCCCACTCACTGCGAAAACATCCTGCACTGGGACTATCGGCAGTTCTCGCCCAAGCACTTTGACGTCATTTGGGCGAGCCCTCCATGCACGGAGTATAGCCAAGCCAAAACGGTAGGGATACGAAACTTGCGCGGTGCTGACAGGCAAGTGCGGAGAACGCTGGAGATCATCAAGTACCTCCAGCCGAGCTTCTACTTCATCGAGAACCCGCGTGGCCGAGCTCCTCATGGGTTACACACTCGCCGATGCATGCAAGGGTTGCCACCTCCGCATCTGGCTACGTATTGTAAGTATGGTATGCCCTACAAGAAACCCACCCACTTCTGGACCAACGCGCCTATCACTACCCTGAAGTCTTGCGACCCCGAAAACCCCTGCGACTTCAAACGCCGTTATGGGCGGCACGAGCAGGGAAGATATCTTCCGTTGAGCTGGTACGGCCCCAAATAAAAAATTGTTTCGGCCCGCCTTCGGCCCGCCCGGTCCGAACTACAAAATGCCCGCAAAATGCTACGAAATTTTTAATCTTAAGTATGGGAAAATGCAAAAATCGCAGCATTTTCATCAAAATTTTAAAAGTTTGCGCCAAATTGGTTCGGCCCCAAAGCAATTTCTCTTTCGGCCCCTCTTCGGCCCGGGCCTCATTTTGGCGACTCAGTTCGGCCCGGGGCCGGCCAATCGGGGTAAGATATCTTCCCTGGGCACGAGAAGATGGCGCAGAGCGGCTCCGCCAGCAGAGAGTCGGGCGACCCTAGACCAGGCATGGGAGCTGGATGGCACGTGTATGGCATCCCCGCAGCCTTGCTTAAACAATTATTCAGCTCTCTACCGGTGGAACAACCCGTGGGGGCAATCGCAGCGGTGTGTGAATACCTAGCGGAGCTGCTCTGGAGAGATGAAAATGAGGACAGATCTCAACGATGAAAGAGTCTGCGCTAATCCGGAAGAAGCTGACGAGGAGCCAGTGACCTTGATGCCGGAGTACAGCCCTACGCCGCCACCAGTGATGTCCGACGACAGCGAGTGGGACACCATGGGCTCCGAATCAGCCTAACGACTGTGCATCTAAGCACAAGCGAGGACGCTTCCCACCTGAAGGGGGGGGAGTTGTGCTAGGACAACACACGGTGTCATGCGCGGATGACTCAGCAATGTCATACATGCCAGAAGTGGCATACGCGCCTTATGGCTACTATCCCATGGTCCTTGTGGGAGGACCATACTCGATTATGGTCCTCCCACAAGGACCAATGTTGCAAGAATTTAATTGGGCATTGGTTCGGATCTAGAAGGCGCGCCCAATGATTTTTAGTATCAATGGGACATATATCAATTACTTCGATGCTTGGTCCGGCCTGGGTCCACCCAATATATCCATGGCGTTCGCATTTGCGACAAGCACCCTCAACTTTTTCAGATTGCATTTTTTTGAAAATTCAAAAAGGCACAAAAAGATACGATATCTTCAATAATTTTTTGGGAATAGTATGTGCAGGCTACACCTGCGTCCATGCGATCATATCGATCTTATACACATGTCCCCATCATATTTGGGTCATACGTCATGTTGGAGTGCATATATTGGCCATCTCTAATGTGTATTAACAACCGTACACCTTTTTAGTCGGTTTTTTAGCCGGAATGGGATAATCTGTGCAAACATGACCCATTATCCACGATGCCCGCTAGAGTGCATTCACAGTGTGGTAGGAGCGTATGGTGCTTAAACTTTTGAAGTATATCCATAAAATGATTTTTTGAAAGCTTAACATAAGCCATATGGGCAAGTATGTGAGCGATGTGCACTCGTTAGCTTGACGCGAAGTGAAAATTAGAAGTGCAAAAATCACAAAATCATTATTTCACTCGGGAGTGATCACCCGCCACAGTAAACGAGAGCTCACATGGCGACTAGAGTGTGGACTATCCAACTAACTTTTCATATTTGGTCATAAACTCAAGGTGTGCCACCATGAGCGGCCAACACCGCGCACCATGCAACCGCTAGGACGCTTAAAGACTATGGTCCTTGTGGGAGGACCATCTTTTTTTCGACGATTTCGATAAAAAACATATCAAAAGCGCAACCTTTAAGCACGGACCTCTAGCACACGCGCGGACGATCCTGTTGGGGAAATTATTCAATTGACTCATAAATATGATGCCAAAAGCACGTATACGCCTCAAAGATCCATGTGGCACTCATAATAGTCATCGCGCGTTGGTCATTGTGGGAGGACCATGAATTATTTTTGGATAGTAGCCACTTACAGCATTAGCGCCCGAGATCCCTGTTGAGGAAGAGACCCCCCTTATATGGGAGTACACAGTACCACTGTACTGTGTAATAATGTGACATGTAGAATACCGGCACATCATACTGCATGATAATGTAGTACAAGCATATGATAGGTTGATGAGACTTGGCCATGCTGACTAGGATTACCTCAGAGAGCTGAGTGAATAAGTAATGGCCAAGGCCAAAGAAACAGTGGAGATTTCTAGAGTAAAAACAGCCGCATGGCAAAAGTCAATATAATACCTAATTCTTACTGCAAATATATGCAATGAGTCTGGACATAGTTCCTAAGAATCGACATAGCTTGATTAGTCTTATATAGTGCATAATATAGAACCTTGCGCTATATATGATCCATCAGTAGTTTCACAGTCACTGTCAAGTAGAAGGTTTAGTACTGCCTCCTACAAAAACTGACACATTGGAAAAAAGGCCTGAAAATCATATAAAACTAAAAGAAAACATTGGTTCATCGATGAACCCCCCAAAAAATATTTCATGAAAACAGACGTAAAAAGTATCATTTTGCTACCGATTTTCAAAAAAAATAAATTAGCTTAAAAATGCGTGAAATATTGTACAAGTTCAATTGAAAATTTATTTTTTCTTAACACAAAAAACCCCATAAATCTTCCTTAATTCAGGGTGAAAAAGATGATTTTTTTAGTGAAAATCAGGAATATTTCTTAAACCCTAAAACAACCGGGAAATTAAATAAAATTACATTCAACTTGGGAAAATCTTAAACCCTAGATTCGGTCAAATTTTCAATTTTTTCAGGGCCTCCCCTTGTAAAACTCCCCAACACCCAAAAAGGCCTGAAATTCATATAAAACTAGAAAAAAAAAAGGGTTCATCGATGAACCCCCAAAAACATATTTCATAAAAATCAGACGTATAAAGTATCATTTTGCTACCGAGTTTCGAAAAAAATTTTGAAGCTTAAAAATGCGTGAAATATTGTAGAAGTTCAATTGAAAATTTATGTTTTCTTAACACAAAAAACCCCATAAACCTTCCTTAATGCAGGCTGAAAAAGATGATTTTTTAGTGAAAATCAGGAATATTTCTTAAACCCTAAAACAACCGGGAAATTAAATAAAATTACATTCCACTCGGGAAAATCTTAAACCCTAGATTCGGTCAAATTTTCAATTTTTTCAGGGCCTCCCATTGTAAAACTCCCCAACTCCCAAAACTCCCAAACTCCCCAAATGTGTAGAATGGTGCCGCTGAAAAGTACAAGAATTCTGGGCATGCGGGTTGCTTCCGTCTGGATCGCCAGTAGCTCTGTCACCAGCGCCAACGACCCGTCTCCCGTGCGTTCTTGACGCTCCCACGGCAGAGGGGTATCATGTTCCATCTGTTCGAGCTGGTCCAGTTCATCGCAGGGATTGGTGATGAGGTGAGCCAGTGTCATCCCAGCTTGAGCAGAGTGACGGCCACGTTGCTCACGTCGCCGAGTGGCTTCGTCGCGAACTTGTGCTTCCATGCGCAGCCTCGCTTGCTCGAATTCACGAAGTTGTTGAAGTGGGCCTCCGCGTTCGAGTTTGTCACGGGTCCTCCATTGGTCGTGGGCTTTGGAGTATCCAGTCCAGCGAACTTTCCATTCTTCCACCTCTTTTCCTCGAACAGACCGCACTCGACGTGCGAGGATGCGCTCAACGTGTGCTTCCTTCTGACCGTCCACTACCACCTCTTCAGGTACTGCCAAGTGATCGCGCGCGGCGAAAACGTCTTGACCGCTGGTGTACGGCTTGAGGCGGTGTTGAGCGAACACGTCGTGTATCCGCCAGTGAGGAGGGAGGCGTAGGCGGTAGGCTACTGGAGCTCCCCTGTCGGCCTCTGGCATGGTCATTTGCATATCACTGAAGAAGCGTTCGGTCACAGGGACTGGTCCATGCCAGCGTTTGGTCAACTTCCTACAGATGGAGCGATCCATTACCTTCTCTGTAAGGTGTTTCGCTTCTATCCAGACCAGATCTCCAACAGCATACTCCCGCTGTCCGTGCCTGCGATCAAACTGCTCGCGCTGTCGTTGTTGAGCCAGCTCCAACCGCTGTCTGGCGTCCCGCAGCTGCGACGAAAATTTCGCGGCCACTTCGTGTGCGGTACCTACTCCCCCTGTTCGTCGTCCAGCGGTGGACTGCGCGGCCTCCAGGAAAAGGTCTAACTGCGACAGCGGCGAGAACCCAAACACCAGCTCAAATGGTGTGAAGCCAGTAGATTCACTTCTGGAGTCATTGATTGCGAACTCCACGTTAGTGGTGAACAAGTCCCAGTCCTCCACATTAGCGTCCACGAAGGACCTGAGCATGTCTTCAATGACTCTATTGCTGTGTTCCGCCTGCCCGTCAGACTGAGGGTTGTACGGCGTGGTGCGAGCCACTTTTACACCCATGAGCCTCATAAGTTCCTGCCAGAAGGCATCCCTGGGGTTCCTCCTCCGTTTCTTCGAGCACTTCCGGATCATTGGCAGCCGTCGGGCCAGTGCCTACCGAGAGCTCCATGGTGTCTATCCTCCACCACTTGTTTCTGCTCCGGTAGTCGTTGACAGGGGGGTGCGTTGCCCATACGACCTGTTGACTGCTTATGAGGTGCGTGGTCATCAGCCTAACCGCATCTCTTGAGAATCCGATTTTGGCCGCATGCTGGAACAGCTCCCCCGTCCTGACATCCCCTTTGGTCAGTTGAGCGAGGACCCATGTCCTCAGCATCATGATTTGCGCCTTGGCCCCTTTCCACTTCGTGCCTCTGCCGTCGTCCAGGCTAACCTTTGTGATCGGGCGGGGGCTTGTTTTCCCCTGGAGCGCCTGTGCGGGCGGGTTCGGCCTGGGTCTGATCTCCTCTCTCTCCACCGTGGCCTGGGGGCTTCGTAGGGTCTGCCTGGTCCTTTTCTCACCGACCTTCGGGAGTTCCTGGGCGTGCCCGGGGATCTTTGGCATCCTGGGCGTGTCTGTCTGGGTCTGCCTGGTCGGGCTCTTCCCGACTTGCATTGGCCCTGCGCCTGCCTCTTCTTGGATTTCGTCATCCCCCTCCTCGAAGGAGATTGGGTCATGAGTCTCTCCCTCCCCGTGGAACACGTGGTGGCGTTCCCGCTGTTCCAATTCTCCTATGCGCGCCATGATTGGGCCTCTCATGGCTTCCCGGTATCCCCTGGAGGTCATCGCTTCTCTGCCCACCGGGGGCCCATGCAGCCCGATCCAGGACTCCCACGTCGCTCCTGTGGTGGACCTATTCCATTCCTGCCACTTGTCAATCATGTAGCACACCCAGACGCCGCATTGGTATCCGTCCCGCTGGTGTGCGGCCCCCATGCTGGAGGCCGTTATGTTGACCGGCGGCCATCCCGGCGGTCCTGCCCATTGTCTCAGCGCCGTCAGTAGGCGCGTGTCCTCCCCCCCCATCGGGTCATAGAGGTAGACTGAGACGCTGGTGTCCTCATTTCTTCCGAAGAGGAGCACGTTCCAGTGGCTGCCGTCGCAAGTCAGGACGAAGGAAAATCCCCCGTCCCGGACCGTTTCCATCGTGTTGCGCATCTGCGCGTTGTATTGGTCCGATTGCTCGAACTCGATTCCGTTGAGGGCATCCGCGAGTTTCGTCTGGTGCATCGACACTGTGGCCACGCCCGTCGTACAGAGGCTGTGGGTTTCCAATTGTATGGAGCTAAGCCACGCCTCCCTGCCTCTGGTGTCCGAGAAGACTCCTTCCTTCCTGTGCCTGGGGGTGCCCTCCCTCCAAGGTGCAGTTCCTCTTCTTCCTCCCCCCTTCAGGAGGCTGTCCGCATGGGACCCTTCAGTGCGGTTTCTCCGCATCGCCCCCCTGCAGTCCATCGCTTCCTTCTCGGTGAGTCTTGCTCCGGCTCTGGCTGCGTGTCGTAGGTCTGAGAGGGTTTTTTCCGCCTTGGGTCTTACACCCACGGAGTCCATTATCATGACCCTTCCCCCCGGGTCCTCTAGCAGGGTGGGTCTGACTCCAATATCATGGCATTTAAAGGCGTCTTCGTGGTCTTCTTCATCCTTGGCGCAATAACCTGTCGCCAATTGTTTTAAGGCGTTTTTGGCTTGCATGGAGGTCGTGGGGGGTCCTCTTCTTCCCGCGTGCCACAGCGATCGCGGGCCCCATTTGTATTGAGTGGGGTGGAAGCCCGCTTCCCAAGTGGTTGGTTCTTCCTCGTCGACTGCCTGGGGTTCTGCCATTCTTTGGAACCCTAGAGCGTTGTGTGTCCCCTGGTTTTTCGAGTTCCACCCCTCAGCCGTCTTAGTGGTGGGAGTATTTTCTTGTAGCACAGTGTCTTTCTCCTGGGCTCATGGAGGAGTTCTGCGAGATTCGGAAGTTTTACCCGCGGCACAACGTCTCCCAGCGGTGTCCTAGTGATTCCCCGGCCCTGGGGGAAGATATGGCTTGCCCCGGTCCTTGTAAGTGTCTGGTGTTCCTGACCCGCACTCGCGACCTGCTTGCCCTCTGGGGCGTCACTTGTCGTTCGGGACCTCTTGTCCCCCGTGGCTTCGCCCGTTAGGTTTTGCCATCGCTGTGGGGTATCCCCCAGTCGTGGTGTGGTGCGTGGGACATTCGTGCGCAGGTCCTGTAAGTCCCTTGGGCACCCTTCTCGGGCGACATGCCCTTGTGGTGTTGTGGACAACATGGTGTCCACTCGGGCGGCGGTCGAATTCGCCTGCTGCCTGTCAGGTCGGGTGTGTGGTCCCTTAATCCCACGCAGCCCTCCCGGGGGGATTCATTATCCCCCGGATACTGCCTGTTCCGCACGGGGCACCCCTCCCCGGCTTCATGTGGGTCGAACTGCCCCTTCGCAGTTCCGGGCCATCCTGTGCTTGCGGCGTGTCGTTTCTGGGCCTGCCCACCTCCCCATGACTGTAGGGTGGGCTTGGAGGTCATCACGCCGATCGACCCTCCGTTGGATTGTTGGGCAGAGTTTGAGTTCGTCTTGTCCCCGTTGGTGGTCCAAAACGGGAGCTCATCCCCCCCAGGGACACTTGGTTCCCTGTCCCTCTGGCTGTCCGCCAGAGTAACGTTGTTATTATTGCATTCGGCATTCTTGCACACGCACGAGTCTCTGACCCTCGAGGGGGGCGCTTTTTGTAGTTGCTGGACCGCATGTCTGTCATGAGAATCGGTTGTACCGCCGGTGTTGTCCGCTACTCGGAATGTTTCTCTTATCTGGTTAATACAGAAGGAAGGCGCGCATTTATTATCTCGGTACGGGCCCCCTCCTCTCTGGTGGGCGTTGTGAATATGGTTAATAGTGCTGCCCCCCCTCATGGGGGGGAGGGGAGCTATCGCAATCATCGGTAACATGGCCGGCAGCAGCCCCCCCCTCCCCGGGGGGATTATATCCGTTCAGGGCATTCCTCGCCCTCAAAGGGGTTCTGCTGTTGGGAGAAATGACATCGTTAAGGTGTGTTCTTCCGTCAACAGCAGGTATTCTGGGTTTGGCGTTGGCAGGCCATGCCCTAATTGCAAGCCTGGGTCCTTCTTCATTTATCCGCAGGGGACTGGCCGCCGCTCCCCGTGACCCGGGGACTCCTGCTCCAGTCCCCCTTCCGCGGGCCCCCCTTGGGGTCGGTCCTCTATCTAGCATGCAGCCCCTCCATAAAGGGGGGGAAGTGTGGTCAATAGTGTCTGCTGTAGCGAACAGCGGGTCCCTAGTCCCTAAAGTGTCAGCTCTATTGATGTTTTTGTTTGCCCACAGTGGGTCCCCTTCAGGTGTACGCCGGAGTACCGGTTCGGTGTAAGGCGGACAGGGCGTGATGGTTGCTTCTGTCTGCAGACCGGGTCCTTTGCCGTTTCTCCGCAGGGAGCTGGCAACTGCTCTCCGTGGGCCGGAGATGCAAGTTCCAGCCCCCCTTCCGCGGGCCCTCTCTGGGGTCGGTCTTACTCCCGGTCTGTAGGTGAGTCTGAAGGGGCACGATGCCGGGAGGTCCTCTCCACCAATGGGCTGCCGAGCAGTGTCTTGTGCCCGCGCGGGGTCTGCCTTGCTCACCTCGGTTTTTCCTCCCAACTGGGAGCTCTCGCCTGGTGAGGCGCCGTGACCGCGTGTCGATGCGGTAGGAAGTGAGTGGGATAGAGCAGCGATGACGGTCGGCACTGCCTGCGGACTGGGTCCCTCGCCGTTTCTCCGCAGGGAGCTGGTGACTGCTCCCCGTGTCCCGGGGATGCACGTCCCAGCCCCCCTTCCGCGGGCCCTCTTAGGGGTCGGTCTTACTCCCAGTCCGTAGGCGTGCTCCGTCCTATTTTCTGATGCGAGCTCGCGATATGATATGCGGGAGTGTTTTTGACAAATGTTACCGCTGGTCTCACCCTGCCAGTCAGCAGACAATGGAAGGTCACTGAGACTATTTATTAAATGTAAGTCCCCCTGCAAGTGCCAGGTAGTTCTATCTATCCAGAGAGTCCAGAGAGTCTCAGCCAGTCCCTCAGGGACGCCGGAAGTTCCGGGTCCCTGGTCACGGCCCCGATGTCCGGGGGCGGAGGGCTGTGCACTCTGGCAGACTCCTTCGCTCTGATGTGCAGGAAGACGAGCTTGGTGTCTCCCCTGAAGGGGCAGTTGAGCCGCCGCTGGAATTCCAGGTCCTCCTCGGTCGGTGTGCTGAGCGCGCAGGGGAGCTCCACCTGCTGCCCCCCCCCCGGTGAACCACCTGCGTCGCAACACCTGCTCCCTGAGGACGTGTCCCCGCGGAAGGGACCTCCCCAGACGTACGAGATGGTAGTCTGGGGAGAACTGCAGCGCCCAGTCCTGCGAAAGGATGCTCTTGAGCTGAGGTGAGGCCCGGATGGCCCGTCCCCACGGGGTGCTCGCCGCTCCCGCCAGCCCGAGTAGCCTCTTATGGTATGACCCCGGGAGGCCTCTCCGCAGGTCCACGTCGAGGTGCCTGGCGACAACCCCTCTCAGGGTCCGGACCTCGGCGCTGAGCCCGTCCAGGTTTCCTTCCCTGCCAAAATACTGGAGCCCCAGCCCCTGTACGATGTCTGCCATAGTGGCCGCCGCCTCCAGCTCCTGCAACGTTGAGTTGGGCAATGTCGCCAGCGCTTCCCTCCTGCGAACGAAGCCCCGCCAGCGGACCGCCGCCACCAGGGTGGCCGCCGGCCACCTTGCTGCCTTCCTGCGGAGGGCCCCGCGCCTTCGCAGGATGCATGGCAAGGAACGAGACCACCGTGGTGGCCACGGTCCAGGATGTCCACGATGTCCCCGTCGGTCTCGTTGCCCGCGGCTCCGTCTGCTCCAGCGTAAACCTGCGTCGCTGCCTGTGGTGCCTCCTGCGCGGCGGGAGGGCTCCGGACTCTGATGTATGCCCTGCTCAGATGCCTGGTGTATGCCCCCTGCCGCGTTCCCCAGAACGTCGCCGCGAGCCTCATGCGGCAGGCCCAGATGCGGGAGCCTACCGCCGCCCGGATAGAACCTGCATGGGCGTACAGTGTCCTCCAGTCGTCTGGGCCTGTCCGTTCCCCCCAGCTCGGTCCCTGGAAAGGCGATGCCGCCCCCCCCAGGCTGGGGACCGTGACGGCGAAGGGAGAATACTGCCTTGTTGGGCGTTGCGCCCAATGCAGCGACCTCCCTTGCCTGGTGGCCAGCGCCTGTAAGGACGAGGCCGCGTGGCTGGACACCGAGCTCAATGCCACCTTCGGAGGACATCCCGAGTTCACCGAGGAGAACTGGGAGGAGATGCGCAACGTGGTAAGGAGGTGCAGCTACTGCTTCGCCAACAAGCCGCAGGACATCAAAGGCTACCATGGAGGCGCGGCACATGCGACCTTCGCCATCCCTTTCAAGGACGAGACTAAGGTAGCTTATCAGCGACCGAGGAAATACAGCCCGGGAGAGCAGGAGATCATCGACCTGCACTGCAAGGAACTGCTGGAATATGGCTTCATCGAGCCGGCTTCGCAGCACTGCAGACACGCCAGCAACGTGGTGGTCGCGGGGAAGAAGGATCACGACACTGGACAGTGGACCTCGACGAGGTTCTGCGTCGACCTCCGGAACACGAACCGGTTGTCGCTGAAGGATAACACGTTACCACATCGTCCAGAAGAGCTCTACCAGCGCGTGGCCAAGGCAAAGTTCAAGACTACCCTGGACGCGACCAAGGCGTTCCACCAGATTCCCATGACCACTGAGGAGGACAGGGACAAGACAGCGTTCTGGTGGGGCAACCAGCTTTATCGCTACCACTACATTCTGAAAGGGGGTCGAAAAGTCCGCTAAATAATTTTTCAATTGACACGGTGCGCGACGTTCGATTACGAAACGATTCTATTTTTTTGAACGCTCCAGAATATTTATTCCTGCCACGGCATAAAGGATGCCTCGTGACGCAGAGGGATCGATTATATATCCTCTCGACGTATGACACCGCGTTGACGCGAATCTGGTATGACTCTTCCCATTCCGTCGAGGATCCGATTTCGTGATGTTTCACCCTGCGTGCGTGAGTCACGCGTCCCTTCGTGTAACCTTCCGTGTGCACTTTATACTCTTTTTAGAGGGTTGAGAGCTCGACAAAATTCACTTCGTAGCGCGATGTCTGAGTCCGACAGCTCTGAAGAAGCAGACATTCCCTTGATAGAACGCTTTCGACGCCAGAACAGGGCAACAAATGATGTTCCAATAGTTGTTGAAGTCGACTCCAGTTCGGACGAAGAAGTTTCGTTGGCTGAACGTCGCGCGAGGATCCTTAGATTAAACCGGTCAGCTCGCGCGACGCCATCAGCCGAAACCGCAGCAGCGCAACTTAAAATTGGTCACAAGAAACCCTTGATATCCGTCTTAAGGAACATGATTATGTGTGCCCAAGACGATTACGTAATTTCGGCTATGTCTGCGCGTTCGGGACTCGCAATGAGTCGGGTCCCAGACGTTTCTTGTTTGACTATGCACTTAGGACAACTCCTAGTGATACAGAGTCCGAACTCAGGGCCTCAGCGCAGAAGGGAATGGTATTTCGCGATTGCCCAGAAGTTCTATCCTGAAGGTATGTACGTTCCCACTTATATAATTTCCTCATTTCCTCGTTTACTAAACCCGGTCAATGACGGATACGTTTGCACCGCGTTGAGTATGTCTGCCTGCGTCGCGTTGAGTATGTGCGTATTCTTTCTGCGTGTGTTGCGCCCTCTGATCAAGTGGTTCTCGCGCACAGGAATATATCACAATGGGAAGAAACATGAGCTCTCGGCATTAGCAGTCTGGAGCGAGGAGGAGATCAAATTGCGCCCTGGCTGCGAGGACGTAAAAGCTTCTTCTCCGCGTACGGTATTCATGGGCCAGCGACTCGAGTACGTGCAAGCGCGCACTGTGGTTGGCACGACACTCATCTACCCGCCTTTTATGGATAACGGATATGAGAACGAGTTCACCTACGACTCCGTTTACGACGACGCCTTGAACAAGTTGCACAACATTGAGCAACCGCTCACCTCCCGTGACGCCCACCGCCGTCAGTTCATTTCTGCAATGAAGATGCTCCGTTTGTCCGTTCTTCGAGTACACACGGTTTGCCCGCTACCTATTCACAGAAACTTAGCACACCGCTTTCCCGTTCTTTTCCCTGTCAGCCGATCTGTTTTTCTTCTACGGAATTGAGCTGTGAACAAGATTAAGTGAGTAGCTTGATTCCACACGCCGTTGTTGCACAAAGGCATGGCAATGCCTGCTTACAACCAACGTTTCTCACTATTGCTATTGCTTTGCAGGGTTTCTTGGGAAGATGCTTTTGGAAGAAATTCCGGAAGGCGCTTCTAGACTACTGTGCCAAGGATGGTTTCGTTAGGCGCTCCAAGCAGCCCGTCCTTCACTTCCAAGACACCTGTCGGGAGGAATTCCTAGCAGCATTTGGGGAGCCTCTTCTTGAACATTGTTTTTATGTTCAAGAAGAGGCCAGTATCCATGTAGATATTCCCACTGTGGACTTGCTCCGAGGTGAGGAGTATCTCGGAGATAGCTGGAACCGCCAGACCTGGCTGCCAAAGTGTAAGGGCCGTGAGCCCACATATTTCGATATTTTGTTCCCTTGCCAGTTTGTATATAGACCGACTGTAGAGTGCACTCGCATCTCTTTCTTTATGGAAGGGATCATTAAGAGAAACGTGTGCATGAAGCAGTTGTGGGACTCTAGATCGTCTTTCACTCGTGGAGCGCTTGGCCCTACCCCTGAGCCAGCGCTTGCTGTTCAGCGTGCCTAAATGACAAATTTCAAGATTGTTGTATCTATTCATATGTGATTAGCCTGTAATAGCCTTCATATGTTTCTTTGCTGCAAAACCCATGGAATTCCTCACTTACTTAAATGAGGCAGTGGAGCACTGCAGCTTCGAATCGCGCATTTGGCGCACGAACACACCGACACCATCCCAGCTTGCTGAAGGAAAATAGAGCATGTGCATGCATATATAACATGTTTGCAAGCATTTCAAAACTTTGGGAGCACTTTATACATTAATCGCATATACATACCAATGTGTAGTGCACCATGAAATTGTATCTCGCTGACGTACAGAAGGTCAATTCGATCATCACATAATCTCGTAGATACAATATATATAACAATGTGACATATACACTCAAATAGAAATATTAAAGTGTATCTCAAAACCAATAAGTTGTTTGGTTTCCATAGCAACTTGAAGAGCAAAAAGACGAAGGTAATCGAAGAGCCACGAGATTCAAAATTACACCGGAAATAATGCATTTAAGAAATCACTTCCCTACTATTTCCTAAGTTACTTGAGAATTTAAAAAAATAACTCAGTTACATCCAAACATCTTATGTGCAGCATCGAGCAAGCCATACGAAAAGTCAGGACAAATTTGCAATTTAAGCTGAGATAAAACTCAGTGGCATTCAAACATCATAAACAGTCACAGGCATCAAGGAGAAAGCAGCCATACGAAAAGTCAGTATGGAATGCCTATGTAAGCTAAATACAATTAAATACACTAAAACATTTTCGATGCAATCACATACACAACACCAAGCAAGCCATATGAAAAGTCGAAACTACCGTGCTGAGTGAAACAAAATGATTACACTCTGGAGTCGAAAATAAAACATGCAACCAAACCCCTCTGTACCTCCACTCTACTTACCCAGGTCTACTACACAAATCTGTGTTCCCCCAAGCTTTTACACTTCTCAACCTCCGATTGCCAGAGGGGGTCTTGATGCCTATCATTCTGCTCTCAATTCAGCTCGCTTGCCATTGAATGCTGGCACACCTGCAGACAAGTATGACAAACAAATAAACCAAAGCTTCCAACAACACATTGACAATCATGCAGGACAGGTCACTTGTTCCTGTGAAGCGCCCGATCCCTACTCCTTGTTTGCTCACAGCATAGGTGTAAACCCCTATTGCTGTTCATGTTCTGAGGAAAATCCTACACCTGGAACTGTCACTTCAAGGGAACAAACCACCAAAGCTTCCAGGGGAAAATACACAGGCACCAGTCTTAGAAAGGCCAGAGAAGACCGTGCAAAAGAGCGCCCTGCCAACCAGCCTTACGAAAAACCACTTCAACCTAATGTTTCAAAACGGGCATTGCGCAAACGGGCTCAAAAATTGAGGGAAAGCTCCGGGGGTCCGAATGTCTATTGCCAGATCGGTGGGTTTACCCACCGTAACACGCTGTTACGGTGGGTAAACCAACCCTACGCGTTTGGCGCGTAACGGGGTCGTTACGCGGTTCCGCAAGAAATGTGACATTATAGTGACCAACTAGACACCTAAAACTAATACTAAAAGTACTCGGGGGTCAATAGACTTGGCGGCAGACGCTGTTAAACATGCCTCCTATTTCGCTCAACTTGAGAAAACTTGAGAAAATAATAGGGTGTGAGTTATGCATTCCCGCTGGTGCGTGTGGGCGGGAATGGACTGTTCAAGAGTTTGGCGGGCAATGTCCCAACCCCCTTGACTATAGATTGAAGGCTTGAGTGACCACATGTGACCCGGACAAAGCACCTGGCAAGCGATTCGAAATGACGTTCGAATATGCCGGAGACAAACACGCGAAGTCCCTCGTCTTCATCACCGCGTATTTGCACTTGGGTGAATACATGACAATGCACATGCTTAAACACAATGGATTGCCTTGTTGAGATGAAAAACGTTTGGTATACTGATATATTTTGATGTACAAACTTTTGCAGCTACTTGAGCTGTACCCATTTACGTGAACTTATTTCCCCCACGAAATCCTATGAAAATAACGGATTTTAGCCAATTTTAGGGCTTAATGAACCCCGACACCCCCATGGTAACGTAGCATGCCTACGATATGCACATGCCTCCCCAAGTGATGTACATCAAAACTTAACATTGTCAACTATCATATATGAAGTGCCAACCCTAAGATCGCATACTACCGCCTCCCTCCGTACGGCACGGATCTACCAATATTTGTGACACTTGTAAACCCACCGTAAGCAAATTTCCCAACCCACCATAATATTTGGCAACTTCATGCGCCTCTTACATATCGAAAACACCTTAGAATGGTGCAAATTATGTTTTCCATGTTCGAAGGGACTCTTAATGAGTGCCATGAAACATATGTTTGAGACAATATACGCCGTTACATAGAAGCTTTGGGTTGTTTAAAATCGTCATTACGGTGGGTTAACCCACCGTACCCATTTGGCAATAGACACGAAGTCCCCTAGCATACCTGAAAATGAGCTGCAAACTGACGCTGCAACCTGTGGGCAACGGGGGCCTCAATTTCAGCCAACTTCAGCTCCTGCACCTGTTGTGCAAAACACCTCCTCAGTCCTTGTCACCGATGCATCTATCCCAAGACCACCACTGCCAGCAGTAGCCTCTAAGAATGCCGAACCCAGGGCCGTTGCTTTACCTGGGAACGAGCAGCCAGCTATTAACTGCGAACAAGAGGGGCCTCATCTTCAGCCAACTTCACCTCCTGCACCTGTTGTGCAAAACACCTCCTCCGTACTTGTCACCGATTCAACGCCCACAGGATCTGAGAGTGCCGAGCCAAGCGCCCCTGTGCTTGGCGCTGCGGGTTGTGCGACTGCTAGTAAAAAAGAAACGGAGTCGGCAAGCAAGGTATGTGCCCAAAAGACCCAGACAAGGCGAAGGGATAGCGTCTGAGAGAGAGAGAGAGGAGGCTCACCTGGGGACTGTTCGGGATCTAACCGAAGCTGGAGGGGCAATGGCCCCTCGCAGACTGCAATCCCATATTATCGCTTGTCTAAGTTGAAAGAGAGGAGCCAGGAGCCGGTGTCGAAAGCATCTTGAGTTTGTTTTGCGACCTCCCATATGCAGGCCACCCAGCAACCACGACAGCCGCCAACATCTCGACAACTTATCAAGACTTTGCGCTCTCGGTATCCTACGGACTCACAGGTCCAACTATTGTGCAGTGACTTCAAACAAAGTCTCGACAAGACACAGAAAGAGACGGAAGCGAAGCAGGGGGGCCAGGGTAAAAGGCGTAAGGAACACGTGAGTAAGAGGTGGGAGCAGGAACTGGTTCGGAGAACCAAGAGGCAGCTGGCACCTGTCGTTGGAAGCGTCGGTAGCATGTTTTCCAAAAAGTCAGATGGCAAGGAGGTGGCTCTCTCCAAGGCCGTTGAAGGTCATCGTGCCATCGTTGAGGACTCACTTCAAGCCTGTGGGAAACGCGCGCGCAAAAGCATAGAACATTTAGAGAAAAAGAAAGTGCAAAAGTCGATATCAGAGCCTGGTAGGTGGGTGACTCTAGCAGACAGAGGTGGCCTATCTGAAAAACAAATCAAGAGTGTGGAAACACATATATTCCAGGAGAGAGACCGGGTGCCGTGCTCAAATATTCGGGTGGGAGAAAGGCAAGTTCGCACGAACATAATGCAAAGCATAATGCCGATCACAAAAACAAAAGGTGAAGGGGGACACGAGATTCACTTGGACACCTTCTTCAAGCTCATCCTCCCCGCCTACTATGACAGGTTGAAGCGCGTGAGGTGCACCAACTACGAGTGGGAGGCTGAAGCAGAGGGGGAATGGTCAGACGAGGAGCTTGCCGAAATCCGTGCTGACATAGGAGAGTGGGACCTATCGTTCGATGCACGCACCAGGTAACGATCACATGCCGACCACTGTGTCCCAAACTTCCTATATTGCCAGTGCACTACTTTATGGGGCGGGGAGCTCTAAGCGCTCTATATTATGAGGGTGGGGAGCCCAGGGACAAGCGCTCCCTCGTGCTCTGATGCCGGGGTAAATTGCCCGTGCACTGGAAGGAGAATTTTGCCAGTGCACTTCTTTATGGGCCGGGTACCTCTAAGCGCGCTATATCATGAGGGTGGGGAGCCCAGGGAGAAGCGCTCCCTGGTGCTCTGATGCCGGGGTTAAATGGCCCGTGCA
This sequence comes from Cymbomonas tetramitiformis, assembly GCA_001247695.2. Classification (NCBI taxonomy): domain Eukaryota; kingdom Viridiplantae; phylum Chlorophyta; class Pyramimonadophyceae; order Pyramimonadales; family Pyramimonadaceae; genus Cymbomonas; species Cymbomonas tetramitiformis. The sequence continues at coordinate 101,380 of LGRX02018734.1, read as the reverse complement.
CCGGCAGCAAAAATTTGCCAGTGCACTTCTTTATGGGCCGGGTACCTCTAAGCGCGCTATATCATGAGGGTGAGGAGCCCAGGGAGAAGCGCTCCCTGGTGCTCTGATGCCGGGGTTAAATGGCCCATACACCGGCAGCAAAAATTTGCCAGTGCACTTCTTTATGGGCCGGGTACCTCTAAGCGCGCTATATCATGAGGGTGGGGAGCCCAGGGAGAAGCGCTCCCTGGTGCTCTGATGCCGGGGTTAAATGGCCCATACACCGGCAGCAAAAATTTGCCAGTGCACTTCTTTATGGGCCGGGTACCTCTAAGCGCGCTATATCATGAGGGTGGGGAGCTTAGGAGGGAGAAGCGCTCCCTGGTGCTCTGATGCCGGGGTTAAATGGCCCGTGCACCGGCAGCAAAAATTTGCCAGTACTACATACTTGCATACAAAGCAAAAGAATGAAACAGGGACTGAGGTCGGGAGTCGGCGGGTGCTTACCTTTGCCCGGTGTTTCCACACCACCAGAGCCCTTGCTGCGGGGTGGTAACCGGGACGGCGCGTCGGGATATTTATATAGCGCCTCCCCTCGCCGGGAGCCCTGGGGCGCTTTTGAAAGGTGCTCAGGTGTGCTGGGGAACTTTGTTATGCAGCAAAAGTGGACAGCTAACATATACCTCCTTCGTCGTCAGTCCAAAAATCGCCGGGCTGGAAAACGAGTGGCAGTCACCGAAGTTCGTGTGGACCTTGCTCGAGATGGATGGCTACGACAAAGCACCCAACCTGAAGGAGAACTGCATGGACTTCTGGGACTCCGTGCAGCGCCTGGAAGATGGTGGGACGGTGGATGTGAAACTCGAAGGAGCTTGTCATCCAATAAAGTTCAATCTGAAATACCCCGCAGACATGGCCAGTCAGTGGGCACAAAATCAGTGTGGCGGTCGTGGCGGCAAAGGGCAGAAGCCGTGTCACCGGTGCAACTGCCTATATGAGGAACTCCCCATCTTCCTTGACACCTACGAGGTCCAACCAGGAGACACCTTAAAAAAAATTGCAAAAGCAAACGGCATCTCGGTGAGCAAACCTCTTCCGTGCCTATCATGATGCAAGGATACTTCCAGTTTTTCCCTCCTGCTGTGTGAAACTAGACAAGAGGGTGGAGGCGCACCTTGGAGACCGTTCGGAATTGAACCGAAGCTGCAGGGGCAGAGCCCCTAGCAGACCGCAGCCTCTTTTCTAACCGCTTGAAAACTGTAGGTGAAAGAACTTCGAGTCGTCAACCTGCAAAACGTGGACAGCAAGGCGGACTTCGATCGCACGAAGGAGAACGCGGCCCTGCAACAATACCATCACCCCGATCAGAAGAACTTCGTGCCAGACTCGCAAGATCTACACAAGGTCAAGGACAACGAGAACCTCATGGGCAGGAGAATGCGACAGCGGAAAACTCTACGTGTGCACAGGCACTGGCCAATGGAGAGGCGGTGTCCCGAGGCTTTCCTCACCGTCCCACACATCAAGTGCCCTTTTTGCTTCCAACACTGCGGGATGCGGGTGACGGAGTGGGTTCTAAAACCTATTCACGAGGCAGCGATTAAAGGTATTTTTTCCTCACCGGGGGAGCTCCGTCACAATGTGCTTCTTCACAGTCCACGGCTGCCACCGGCTGCGGGTCTTCGAAATGCCTGTCGCCCAACCAAGTTTGATGGTTAGTCCGATGCGAATACGTGATGAGGAAACCCCTCACCATCAAAACAAGCACATACAAATGGAGGCAGGTCGTGAGGGATAGAAGCATACCTTGGAGACTGTTCGGGATAGAACCGAAGCTGGAAGGGCAGAGCCCATCGCAGACTGCAGTCTCAAAATTATGTGTACCGTTTGCAGGCGAGGAGCACGGCCGAAAATCGATAGCCAAAATAAACGACGCTTGGAAAAGAGCGAAGACCTACTATGCAATAAAATTCGACAAGAAAAGTGGGGGCTATTTCGCACCGAGTTGCAATGGGACCACCGTGAAACGCTTGGCTGCAACTGCGAAGGACTGGCTGCCGTTTATCGACGACCGCCCGGAAATCCTGGAAATCTGGATGCTCTGGACAAAAATAATAAGCATAGGACGAGCGCTGGAGCCCTCAGAAGACCAGCAGGTTGAGTTTGGGGAGTTGTGCCGAACCTTCTTTCGCCTCGTGCGGACGAATTTCACAGACAACGGGCTGGCCTACTACGTTCATACGCTGGCTATGCACGGCGGTGAGTGCCCACTCGAGCACTGCTATGCTGATTATTTGACAGGGTTGAAGCGCACCTTAGAAACTGTTCGGAGTCAAACCGAAGCTGGAGGGGAACCTCACAGACTGCAGCCTCAAATTTCTTTTTTGATTACAGGAGAGTATATGCTTGCTCTCGGATCTCTGGGGAAGCACATGAACGAAGCCGTCGAGCATCACCACAAGGAAAGCTGGATTCGGGTGGGCCATACCTTCAAAGGCGGTGCTCCTGGCAATCCTTTCGCGGTGAAGCTGGAGGATGGGGGCTTCCTGAAAACAGAGGGTCAGCAATATGAGCACGGAAAGCAAAGCGTGACGCTAGCAGTGATGCAAGCACAAAACCGTCTCTTTTTTGACGAGTTTTCATCCACCTGGGATGACGAGGTCTGGGAAACTTGCGGGATGCAAAAGCCTACGGCAGACCAGCCCCTAAGGGGGACCGCTGGAGCCGCGTCCTACCCGATTGAGCTGAGGGAAGCCAGGCAGAACGTACGTCGCCAGTCCAAGAGGCTCGAGGGAGAGGAGGCAAACCTGGCAAAGCTAAAGAGTCAGAACAGCGAAAACAACGCCGGCTTGATATTGCTGTCCGAAAGTAGGGTTGCAAATTACACCCGCGCCGTGGAACGAGCGGAAGAGAAAGAAAAAATGCTTCAGGAACTGATAAGCGAGCCCGCGCCTCCATAAGCCCTGTCACAAAATTTCTTGCTCAGCAATTCGTGCATGAAATGAGCGTTTCAGGCCTGTGCTGGGAAAAGTGGTACGGTAGTCCGACTGTTTTGACTTAGTAACACTGAGGGTAACTTTTTCTGAACACTGGAGGATGAATTCTAGCACTCAGAGCTGAGTGCTACAGCATTGCTCTCATCTCACATTGCGTTTGTAATTATAATTATGAAATTTAATATCGGTATCTTCACTTTTCAGAGGGAATATTTGTGATCACGTGTCGAGATCTGATATTTGTATATCAAATCCGCAATCGCGCTGCAACCTGATTCATTCTTCTCATGGATGATGTTCATGTCATCGCTACCAATCGGAGGCTATTAAAAATTTCGCCGCTCAGTTCCCCCCTATAATCGACCGTCGGAAAAATTATATCCGACGTCCCATGCCTTCGCGATCGTTTTCGCCGCTTAGTTCCGCCCCGATTTAACAGACTTCTGGACCCCCCTTCAGAATGTAGTGACACATCCATGCCGTTTGGAGCAGCTGGAGCGACCGCAGCCTTCATCAGGATCATGGACTACGAGTTGCGTCACCTGCAACACTGCACGGTGGCGTACGTCGATGACGTGTGCATATACTCAGACACCGCTGAGCAGCACATCAAGGATGTGGAAGCCGTGCTTCGCACTTTGGGGGATGCAGGGATACGCCTGCATTCGGGCAAGTCGACCTTCGGGTCAGCCACGGTGGACTTCTTGGGCTACCGCATCGGCTATAACACCATTGGCGCGCAGGACATCAAGTGCAAGGCCATCCAAGAGCTGCCCAAGCCCGAGGATAAAACTGGAGTACGCTCCATCCTTGGACTCATGAACTATTACAAAGGTCTGGTGGGGGAGCCCATGGGACCCAACTACTCAGAGATGGCACGACCATTGAACGACTTGCTCAGAAAGGAAGTGTTGGATGTCAAGGAAGCTTGGGGGAAGGATCAGGACCAGGCATTGCAGGCATTGAAGGACGCCCTATGTTCGGGGAGATGTTTGAAGCCCATTGATTACAGCAAGCCCATCTTCCTCTACACGGACTGGAGCAACCATGGCATTGGCGCAGTGCTGGGTCAGAAGGACGAGAATGGCGTAGAGCACAATCATCTGTGTGGTGATCAGCCGCTCGCTGTCGAAGACCGAGAGACAGTACGCGAGCTTCCAGGGTGAGATGCTGGCAGTGGTGTGGGCAATCCGCACATTACGACAGTACCTGCACGGGATCCACTTCACGCTGATTACCGACCATTCGCCGCTCACAACACTCATGGAGAAGGGGGACCTACAGGGTCAACACCTACGCTGGGCCATCAGCCTCCAGGAGTTTGAGTTCACGGTCCAGTACCGACCAGGTCCGAAGAATGAGAACGCGGATGTGCCATCCAGGTACCCACTGCCCAGCACCGCAGACGAGACTGGTGCCCGCTTGGACCGTGAGGGGGACCGAGCCAGGGAAGCGGGGCGTGCCGAGAGGCTAACGCGCTGCTTCACAGACACCATCTGCTTGGAAGTGACCAGGGAGCCACCACTTGGTCCAGAAGTAAGCCCAGAAGCCCAGGTGGCCAACTACTGCGAGAACATGGTCAGGGAGCAGCTGGGGACCAGCGCAGTCCATCGACTGTTTGACTTGCACTACCAAGAAGAGTTGGAGTGCAACAAGGGGGTCATGTTTGACACTGACCACCCGGAAGTGGCCAGGTGCTCGGGCAGGTTGACTCGAGTCGCCTGGGATGCCCTCAGCCAGGTCCGGCCAATCAGGGGTATGCATTCTGGAGGCTCACCGGCGATATACGGCGACGAGACCATGGAGGGTGGCAAGCTCAAAGTGCCGAAGAAGATCGACACGAGAGTGATTGACAAGAGCTTCTTCCGGGAAGCCAGAGAAGAGGGCGTGGTCTGCTACGAGCCGTGTGGGGGCCTGTGTGCTGGACTAGAGATGCTCTTGCGCTGCGGAGTTAAGGTCAACACGTACCTCTACCAGGACATCTCGAAGTCCAGCCAGACGGTAGCCAGGGCCAGGTGCATGGCGCTCAGCCGCCGTCATCCCGACTTGTTTCGTGCCGAGGCAGCCCACTTGGAGCAACTGCCCAGCAACATCGAAGACACCAGCCTCATTGACCTTGTACATGCAGGGGCGTTGAGTGGAGAACAGTGGGTCATGGTGTGTGGATATCCATGCCAGGACCTGTCACCAGCTGGCAAGCTGGCTGGTCTGGAGGGCAGGCACAGCAGACTGTTCTACCAGGCAGTGCGAGTCCTCTCCACGCTGCAACAGCTGCAGCCTCAGCGACCGCCAGCATATGTGCTAGAGAACGTTTCTCCGTTGTCACACAGGGAGAACTCGAAGATCAGGAAGGAGGTGTTTCCCATCATCAACAGCGTGGTGGGCCAGCCAGTGTCCTTCGACGCGGCGCGCGCGGGATCATACGCGCATCGCCTACGAGCATATTGGAGCAATCTGTTTCAAAATCAGCAGTTCAATCTGGTGATGGAGCGGGTGGACAGACCACCAGACAGATACGTGCGCGATATTTTGCAGCGAGGCTGGAAGCCGCGCAGGGTTGTCACAGGAGACAGGAAGCCTCACTACACCGCCAACGTTGTGGGGGAGCCTATGAGAGTATTGCCAACCAACCATCTTGGCGACACAAAACTCTCGTGCTTTTCGCGCACCTCGCGCAGGCACAGTGGTAAGGAAAGGAGATGACGATGAAGTGGGGGAGACCAGAGAGGTTAACCTGGACGAAAAGGCAGTTGCCATGGGGTACAGCGCGGGTGAGCTGCGCGCAGCGCATGGCATGAAGGACGAAGAATTGGCAGGAGTGCTTGGCCTTGCTATGGATCGAAGAGCAATGGAGCTATTGTATGCAATTGCCGAGGTCAGCACGACCAAACTGCCGAAGAGTGAGGAGAGTGAGGAGGAGGAGCATGGCACGCTAGCTGCCATCCCTATCGCGAAATCCACCAAGGTGGCTGTTACCTCCGAGGACACAGCTGAGCCGGTGCGTGCACAACTAGCGGAGTGGATCACCAGTTCCAGCGGCTACACCCAGCAAGTCGCGCGACGTCTCAGCCATCAGGACTGGGAAGAACGACTGCAACGCATGTGCAGCCTGGGGCAGGAAGGTACACAGGGGCTAGGCACCGCCGACGCCGTTCCACGTCGCAGACAGTGGAAGATGGCCTCCATGAAGCTCGCGGGCTATGAGGCACGTCACCGGCAGGCCTTTTCAAGACCTGGAGGCAAGCCAGCAGAGACAAGCTCAGCCCCAGAATGGGCACCAGTGGCAAAGGAGAAAGAGATGAGGCTGCCTAAGCTGCCTGACACTACGAGAATGGTTGCCATGCTAGCCAGCGTAACCAACCAGGAGTCACTTCGAGAAAGATACCCCGATATACACGAGGACGAGCTATGCCTCGCGTGGGTCAAGACCGGTGGAAGAGTGGAGGTGCCCAAGGAGGAGTACCACAGGGTGAGGAAGAGAGCAGCGCGTCACCGTTGGGACGAGCTCATGGGCGAGTTATACATGGTCACCGTCAGTGGTAAGGAGCTGCTGGTGCCCAAGCCCTGTGACAGGATCCAGCTGGTGCGTGAGCACCATGAGAGGACTGGCCATTGGGGCATCAGGCGGACACTGAACTTGTTGTGGCAACGCCATTACTGGGCAGGCATGAAACAGGATGTGCGAGCAGTGGTCACTCAGTGCCAGACTTGCCAGAGGGTGAAGACGCACTATGCACGGGAGGAGGCGATGCTCACGCCGCTGGAAATCAAGTCCTTCATGTACCGCTGGTCCCTGGATTTAGCTTGGCCTACGAAACGCATCACGAAGGCTGGGAACCAACGCGTCTTGGTCATGATTGAGCACTATACGCGATTCGTCGTGTGCGTTCCAATCCCTGATAAGGAGGCCGCCACCATCGCCAGCGCATTTCGCAATCATGTTCTATCCGTGTTTGGGGCGCCCGCAGAATGCCTGGTGGACGGGGGCACAGAGTTTGAAGGTGAGTTCTCTGCTCTATGCAAGCAGTGTCTCATTGACCGAAGAGTGACTTCACCGAGTTCCCCAGAGAGCAATGGCTTGACTGAACGGGTGGTACGCACCCTCAAGTTTTGCTTCAAGAAGATGGCCCTCGACAAGGGCCTGGACTTCGAGTGGGATGAGATGCTCTGGTCACTCGTACTCAGCTACAACGCAGCTAGGCAGCAGTCGACTGGAGTGGCGCCATTCACCTTGCTGTTCGCTCAGGAAGCCACGGTGCCACCGGATCTTCGTGCTCGACCCGAGTTGGACTTTGGGAAGCAGGAAGAGAAGACACTGGCTGATGACTTGTTACAGCGAGCAGCCATCGTGAAGAGGCTCATGGTACATGCAGGGTGCAACCTAGAGATCGCCCAGCACCACGACACCTTACGATACGAGCACAGGAGGAGTGGCAGCTACGAGCCGAAGCCGCACCAGTTCAAGGCAGGCGATTTCGTATATATACGACAACAACCGCGCTCTGGCATGGAGGTGGCCACCAAGCCAGCCATCCTAAAGATAGTCAAGGTGCAAAGAGATGGGGTGGTAGTGTTGGAGGACAGCACGAAGCTGCGGGAGAAGAGCACAGTGCAAAACATTGCACCATGTCACCTACAAGTGAAAGATCAGTACGACTGCAGTGCAGCCATCCCTAGCAAGCATCTCGCGTGTGAGGCGTGCATGCGGACAGATGGGGAGGCAGCCATGTTGCTGTGTGACACCTGTAACCGTGGTTATCACACGTGGTGTCTGAATCCAGCGCTGGATGGAGTACCTGAAGGAGATTGGCAATGTCCCAAGTGTTTAGGTGGGACCGTGGTGGCAGCTGCCGCCGAGGTGAGTGCGTCGATCGTCGACAAGATGGCTGCCATGGAGCTGCAGCTGAGAGAGAGGCTGGGCTCAGATGTGGTATTGTTGCCTGCAGACGTGGGTCCACATCGTGCAGTGAAGCCGGGGCGTGAAGACCCATGGCAGGCGCTGACGTCGCGGCAGATGCTCAGGAAAGAAGGGAGCATGGGGGATCTTCCTGACAGAGTGGCCTGGGGAAACCAGGAGGAGCTCAGCAGAGTGATCACAGAAGTGATGCCAGGATTCTGGCATGAGGGCCATCGTACCATCTTGAGCAGGAAGTGTGCAGAACAGCACACTCGCGCGAGAAGTCTCCGCAAGGCGTCCACAGTGCAGGCCATGAGCCCCGAGGAAGTACAGAAGAGAGGAGATGTGACGCAATTGAGCAGAGCTCAGGTGAAGATTGCCAGCCAACTGGATTGGGGCTTAGAGTTGGTGATGACAGTTCCTCAGGAGGTCAGACGTTTGGCGCACGAGGTGACTTGGGAGAAGATCACACAGGTCTGGGATCCTTGGGCTGGCACAGGTGTCATTGGCAAGGTTATGTCGTTGGAATGGCCTCACCTGAAGGTTATGAACAATGATTGGAACCCGCAGCTGAAATGGCACGAAGCCCTTAATGCTTTACAACCGGGCAATTATCGAGCTTGGAAGGAGAAGTATGGGGTGTGTGACGCGGTGGTGACCTCACCCTGGTTCGCAGTGCTGGATATTGCGTTGCCATTGGCAGTGCTGGCCAGCCGAGTGGTGGCTTGTATTCATGTGCCATCGCACTACATGACAGATATGACAGAAAGCAGGGCACAATACTTTCGTAAGTTGTGTCACGCTGGACGCTTACATGTGATTGGGCACTTAGAGCATGGGCCTATTGGCAGAAGATGCATGTGGGTCATGGTGTTTCGCAATCCTTTGACACGAGCCAGGATGTTGCGAGGAGGAGAAGCTTCTGGAGTGGGTATGTTTACCTTCAGCATGGGCAAGTTCGCGATGGATGGTGTCACGACAGAGGATGCTGAGCAAGCTCTTGTTTAATGTCTGTGCTACCAGTGGCAGCTACAGATGGGGGATGTTGAGAAAAAGAGCTTGCATAAGTCGTGAGAAGAGATAAGGAAATATCAAAATTTTTGAGATTTTGTGTAGTTACAGTAACAAACCAACTGTGCAGTCATATAAGGCAACATATGCAAAGCCGAGCTAGTGTTATGGAAGCGCTGACAATAAGTAAGACTGTTTAGTAGCAGGGCTAGAGAGTTAGGCTTTGTGTGGACGCTTCGTGCATAAGTTCGCGACAGCTGTCACAAACCACGGCTTATCGTGTACCTCAGCCGGGTTGTGACACTTGCTGTAGCAGTCTCTGTGACGAACATATGACACGTGCTGTACGGTACGCGTGAGGAGTTATGACAGTGAAGAGATACGGAAAGATAAGCGGGTGTTACACTTGTTCAGATATAGTGAGAATAAGTAGGGCGGCGTGGAAGAGTGAGGCAGACGCTCATTTTTGTTTTGCCTTCGTAACAGTGATTCCGAAAATAGCCAGGACTCGCTTAAGACCGCGAAAACAGCAGTGTTATGAGATAATTTATAAGATACAGTATTCTTCTGCTTGTAAAGATATACATTTGTGGACTTGCTCTTGTGCGATAGCGTCAGAACTGTAATTAACAGTCTTTTTCATGTTGAGAAAAAGAGCTTGCATAAGTCGTGAGAAGAGATAAGGAAATATCAAAAATTTTGAGATTTTGTGTAGTTACAGTAACAAACCAACTGTGCAGTCATATAAGGCAACATATGCAAAGCCGAGCTAGTGTTATGGAAGCGCTGACAATAAGTAAGACTGTTTAGTAGCAGGGCTAGAGAGTTAGGCTTTGTGTGGACGCTTCGTGCATAAGTTCGCGACAAATAGGCCCTATAATGATAATTATCATTATAGGCCCCTATAATGATAATCATCATTATAGGCCCCTATAATGATAATTTATCATTATAGGCCCCTATAATGATAATTTATCATTATAGGCCCCTATAATGATAATTTATCATTATAGGCCCCTAAAATGATAATTTATCATTATACTTCGGAACAACCCATAACACCCATGGGTATCAGATTTTGGGTTTTAGTTATCCTATCCCAACAAACAATATATTGTTGTGTTTGTCCATGCAAGAACGATATGTATGCAAAGTTTCCCTATTATTTGCGGTAAGCACATAGGCACAAGAAATTGTCACATCGCACCTGGAGGGGCTCTAAAATGGGGATTTGGGTTAGGGTTTCAAAGTATTGATATATTTAACATAAAACTATGATATATATATGTGTCTAAACACAATTCGATGTCGAGGGAAACGATGGTCTAATCCATTTTCCATGATTCGCACGGGTTCGGATGCTATTTTGGCTGAAACCCTATGGGGTGTCGCCGCGAAACATGCATGACCCATCTACACGTCACTTTAATTATGCCCATTGGTATCTTCCCTAGCGGGGTATGATTCCGCTTGTATCATAACCATTATTTATGCACGTGCTTTCTTTTCACAACGCGGGCTTTGATTCCGCCTCCTAGTATCATTTTAAGTAGCACAGATATTGCTCACTATACATTCTCACTTAAATCTAGCGCTCTCTTCCTCACTACTGTATTCTACCTCGTCCTGGTCCGGGGACCACTTTTGCGCCCGCCCATCATAACCCATGATCCGCACATTCCGCTGGGTGTAGCGTTCCTGAACTACAGAACTAGGAACAGTCGGCAGCTTCAAGCGACTTGTTGAGGGAGTCCACATTACTCTTCCTTTGCTTGGTCTTGGCCAACTGGTAGGTGGACTTATCCCCGGCTGCCTTCTGAATATGAGCCTTACTTTTAAGCACAGCCTGAATAGTGGGCTGCGCTGGCTCTTTTTCCAGTTCGAACTCTATCTGCGCTCTCACAGCAAGCGCCTTCTGCGTAGGGAGACGTCCATCGGCGTCAGGCACGTTCCATTCGATGATCGTGAGGCGTTGCTTATCGGCCAGCTTTTGTCGCTTCGAACCTTTTGCGAGAACCGTGCCCACCTTCCTGCCCCTGGTCTTGGGTGCGGTCGCCGACGACATGGTGATGTTGAAAAAGAAATAAGGGAAACAATGGACACGTAAAGATTTTGTGTACAGTAACAGATTTTGTGACAGAGATGCCCGTCGTGTCCAATGAACGTCGGCGGAGAGTCGAATCTTCAATAGTATAAATAGTCTTATAATAATAATTTATCATTATAGCTATAATGATAAATTATCATTATAGGCCTTATAATGATGATTATCATTATAAGGCCTTATAATGATAGTATCATTAAAAGCCTTATAATGATAATTTATCATTATAGCTATAATCGTGATAAATTATCATTATAAGGCTTGCCAACTTGGTGGTCTCGGTCGGGTATCATTATAAGGCTTCTATCATTATAGGACTTATCATTATAAGGCTTACTGTACTGTACTCTGGAACCCGCGGAGTCTACGGACCGAAATAGCGCGATTATTACTTAGGGTTTGTAACGCAGATTGAGTTGATGGGCATCCGTAGACGAGCTTCACAATCATCATGTAACGCAGCCCTCGAATCGAATCGCGGGTAGCCGCGCGAAGCGCGGCTCGTCTAAACTCTGGGGACGAGAGTACGTTTAGAGCTATAAAGCGATAAGGTATAAACGATGACGCTTCAGTTGTGTTTGAAGGGATCCACACATTTCTGAGCTTACAGCCATAGCCAGAGCCAATAGAGTATTCAATTTAATCAAATTGACAAGAGAGAGGAGGAGCAAGCAGATATAAAGCATGCTTCACCTTACGCACGTGCTCCTTCTGTTTTCCGTTAGTGCCAAAACCCTTCTCGCTGCTGACTTCGTCGACCTAGTCACATTCGATAAGTGCGGTTCCGACAAGACCTGCGGATGGTCTCTCGAAAATGACCCAGTCATGGGTGGTCAGTCCCACTCTTCTTGGACAGTGGATCCTTCATCCGGTGTTGCGCACTGGGTCGGCGAGGTGAAGGACGTGCCCTCGCTCAAAGCCCCAGGCTTCTGCTGGACCAAAACCAGCAACTACTACCTCCATCCAGTGTTTCCCGACGCATCGCCCTTCACCCACTTACTCATGCGCGTGAAGAGCGCTGAGGCCTATTCCGCTTGGAAAGTGTCCTTCGCCGCGGATACAATTAATCCTCAGTTTGCGAGTTTCAAGGCGGACTTCAGCGTCGCGACAGGGGACTGGACGACGGTTGCTATTCCTTGGGACAACTTCAGTAACAAGTGGTCCTCGACCACCGGGGAGCCCACGAAATCATGCAAGGATGATTCGTCAGTTTGCCCGACCACCAAAAATCTTCGTGACATTAAGCAAATTGGCATTTGGGCTGAAGGCAAAGCCGGGTCGTTCGACATCGAAATCTTATGGATTCGCGCGGGCAACAGCACTGTGCAACACGCAACGATATAACAAGCTGTCGGGTTGCATTATATTTCAACGCTGCTTTGCCAAACATTTACTATTGTGAAAACCTGAGATCATCTGATTTTTAGCAAACTTCCAGGTTGTCGACTGTCTAGAAAAATATACTGTGTGGCGTTGCGAAAACGCGCTTATTCCTTGGTTTTGTATGCAAAATCGACTTGCCATCCTCGTGGTCAGCTTGTGTGCAACTATCCCCGGGCCTTTTTTCTTTAACGCGATGACTACTATTGGTAGCACTGTCGCATGATGGTGTGAAAGTATACTGCGCCGAGAACATTAACTCTTGTCGGCCTCAGGAACGCACGATCCAAGTATATGTTGTTTATATTTGCACATTTATTTCGTTTACTTACCGAATGGGTTTTCAAGAGGTGCCACCCACTTCTCACCTATCTCATAACTAAAAACGGTCTTTATGGGCTTGGCGAGCTTAACGTCAACAAGGAGCATGCGCTTGTGTTTCGTCAGCAAGAAATAATCACTTATGTCCCCAACCCCCCCTCGCTTCTATACCGGTGTCGCCACATAAGGGATTATTACTCAGTGCGTATATGTGGTTATTTGCTTCTTGAAAATTAATGAGATATGAATATATTTAACGCATACCAGCATATTTCAAGGTTAATAGAAACCAAATTCACAATGGCTGTTAGTAATTAATAGATGGCTTTTCGGCCGATGGCCAATAGGGGCGCGGGACTCCAACTAAGATTTCATCACCTTGAACCTAGAGGCTCCAACGTTGATCACAATCGTTGAACATCAAGATAGGACATCAATAACACGCATGTTACCTTGCGACCGCGATCGGCACACATCACAGTGTGGAAACTAAGGCTGGGTATCGGTTTTTAAATCGTAATCGATTACGAAGTAATTATGAAAATTCCGAAACCGGTTCGATTGAAGGCGTTGGTTTTCTGAACCGAATGGATTGCGGGCTTTAAGCTCTTCAATCAGCTCGATTGAGGGCTTTGTACCCCAAAATCTATTCGATTGTGGGCTTTGAGGGAAGAAGCCAATTCGATTATACCAAGGGGAATAAGCTAAGGGGATGACATCCGCACTATGTAACGCGGCCGCTTCCGGACGCACGCGCCCACAGCCGTCCGTGCTATGCGGCATCGAGAAATAATCGATCTCTACCATCCGATGCTCTTCGAATGTCAATTTGGAAGCATTTCCGCGTTTCCGGGTTTCATGCGGAGTGTTTTGGTCGGCCTGCACCAGAACTTTGTCGAAAACACATAAAATGGCTACAGGATGCATGAATATATATCAGGCTATTTTATAATCCAGAGACAGGATGCCCAGTCCTTGTAGTCCTTGAGGCTACTTGTCTAGGCATATTTTTGGTTTCTTCTAAGGTGCCCATCTCACCTCAAGTGATCTAGGCTACTTTGCGTGCAAAGTAGCCTAGATCACAAAAAATCGGTTCTTTTAAAGTGCACTTCGTCTTAGGCTTGTGTCAATCTGCGTGCTGCCAAATACTTTTCGACTGCTGCGAATATGATTTCTCGATGCACTGTGCGGGCATCTTTAAAGGCAACGCGATAGCTAAGTCGGACTTTGTACTTTGGCTTGGCTTCGCCCAAAGTACAATTTCAGCCATGCGCTTCCCTTGCGCGCACGGGCTCAAGGGAAGCGCTGGTTTTCCAACATGTATCCGTAGACATGCGAGTTCATCTTGCGCTAAGTAAGCACAAGGAGAGCTCTCGGCGAATTTGCACTTTGGAAAGTTGGGCAAAGTACACAATCAACCCAAAACTTCCCATGCGCTTCAGACCTTTGTCATCATGTGCGGTGCATGATATACAACATTGAAAGCATTTGCGTGCTGAAATTTTGGCGTGTGCCTTTCGTGGGTGCGCCACAAGCGCTCATGCAATTCCAAAAATCGGTTCTCACCCGTTTTCACGAGGAGCATGCGGACGGCATGGTACACGGGTAGTTATCCCGTCAAAACACGATATTGGTGAAGGGTTCAACTTTACATCTAGCTGTACACAATATAAAAATTCAAAATATACGCGCAGTAGTAGAAGCATACTGCAGACAAACAGGCCCTTGCTGCCTTCAAGAATTGAACAAACGTTGTTTTGTCCAAAGTTATTTGCAGCGTCGCCCAAGTCAATGAGAAGCGAGAATTGGAGTGACTCAATTGAATTTGGAGGATCGAGCGGCACAGGCTGAGCTCTCAGAAGTATCGAGAACCCAACCCTACATCGCACGGCCCTCCCTAAGTGCGTCCGGAATCTGGACACGATAATGAGTGGGCGACCATCCCCTTAGTTTATTCCCCCTTGGATTATACGGGTTTTGAAGACCCAAACTTATTCGATTAACAACGCGAAATTTTGCTGCGAACACAAAACATGACGTTCCTAGAATTCCATACCATATTCAATGAAACAGATGATGATCATAATATTCCAGTTTCATATGGAGCTTCCGAGGATTGATAGCGGGGGGAGCAGAGGTTCTAGAAATACCCCCCCCCTAGAACTTGCATTTTGCCTTTGGGGGGTTAGCACCCCCCCCCTAGGAGTTGCTTTTTGCCGTTGGGGGGTCAGCACCCCCCCCCTAGAACTTGCACTCGCGCACACTGCGGGGCGGGCGGGAGTGCCCCACGGTACCACCATAACGCGCGCGGGGCGAGCGGGAGTGCCCCACGATACCACCATAACGCGCGCGGGTCGGGTGGGAGTGCCCCACGATACGTGCCCTGTGATACCACCATCACGCTCGCGGGGGACGGGAGTGCCCTACGATACCCCCATCACGCTCGCGGGGCGGGCAGGAGTGCCCCACGAGACCACCATCGCGCGCGTGGGGCGGGCAGGAGTGTCCCACGAGACCACCATCGCGCGCGTGGGGCGGGCGGGAGTGTCCCACGATACCACCATCGCGCGCGTGGGGCGGGCGGGATTGTCCCACGATACCACCATCGCGCGCGTGGGGCCGGCGGGATTGTCCCACGATACCACCATCACGGGCGCGGACTAGTCACGCAAGGATGGTGGGGGTGGGAGTGCCCCGCGCTATCGCCTCACATGTTATCTTATTATGCGCCGCAGGTGCGAATTTTTGAACATTCCCGACTTTTTCGTTGAACACTGGAGTTATTCTGAGGCAAGGGGTTGTGCTCAGACCCCCCCCTAGGACTTCGGAATATTATTATTTTGGAATAGAAAAGTGACCTTCCTGGAATAGAAATTTGAATTCTGAATTTTAATTTACAGATCTGCCTCAAAAATTCTTCCGCCTTTCAAGAATGACATTTCCCAAAATTTCCCCCACCTCCTTCTGAAAATATAAAAGTTTCTTCAAAGATGTCATCAGTCGACACAATAATTATATTGTCACTTCGATCTCCGAAAGTCATGACGTGTCCGACCTCGTCCATGTGCGGCCGAAAAAGATATCAAAACACAACGCTGGCTCGTACCCGCTCAGACCTGTATCTCACGCAGCTGGACAGTGACTTACGGGGGCCCGTAAGTCACTGTCCAGCTGCGTGAGATACAGGTCTGAGAAATAAATACGAAGCACCAAAACTTAGCATACTGATTAAGAGGTGCGTTAGGAACAACATATTTTTTGCGCGCGCGAGATCCGTGCACAACCTGGGGTCTGGGACGCCGCGCATGGAAGGGGGTCATTGGGCACGCATCGAGCCAACCGCTCGACATACGCATCGCATAAACGCATCTTGCATATCACAAACCTTCCACGCATATCATATATGCATAAGGAACATATTTTGAGCATCTGACAGCGCGCTGTCAGCTCTAGCGAAAACGCGGATGTCAACCGCGTCCACATTTTCGCTAGGGTTTCCTCCCTCATCCGCGCGCTCGCCTGCAAGCGTGCGTGCGCAGCGGATGAGGGAGGCGACTAGCAAAATATTATCTAATATGCGTTATCTTTTAACGGTAATTCGTATACACTGAAAAGCCCACTACAAATCTCGCTAAGGGCTGGCGCGTTCATGTGGGTATAGTGAGCGTGAATTTACGATTTTCGCAACTTCCAAAAGTAGCGAACGGGGTTATCATTGCGCACGATGCGGATACCCACTGACTCAGTAGGAATATGTGATAATATTAGATACAAATAAGTTACTTAGATGTGCACACAATCTTAAAGATCTTCACTTGGCAGGACAGGGTCTCGCTGCGAGAGAGAGAGCGTTCCGCGGTAAGTCGAAAGTGCATATTTAATAAATCGCATCTGTACCCGTAATACGACAATGGGGAAAGTGTTTCGTCAGTGGGGAAATTGGAAGCGTTTGTACTGTACGAGTATCACGTATGCGTCTGTCGTCTCCCTTTGAAGATTCTCTCAACAAAATATATAAACGCAAGTCCCGAGAAAGCAGTCATATGCCACCCAAGAAATGTGGCGTAAACCACTTCAACCTTTTTCGCGGGTGCGCACGATTAAGTAGAGAAATTTACACGTTTTCAGCGAACGGTTAAGATGAATATCTTTATAATCCCGAATTCTCTCCGACTAATGTCTCACGTACTGCATCGAAGATGGGAACTGCATTGCGTCACATCAGCTACAGTTTTCGACATTCGATATCTCCAGCCTCTTATCGCCAGTTATATCCACGAAAGAGAAATTTATATTCTGAGGGGGTCGTGTACTTAACATATGACATTTCCCAAAGCAATGTTCGCCCCCCCCCAAGGTAGTCGGGGCACCTGTATGACCCCCCTTGCCCCCCAAGGCATTGCATATAGTGACTGCTCGAAGGTACCAAATTTTTAAAAATGTTATATCTAGGAATTTGTTCACCGCTTCAAGAAATTTGCATAAAAAATTTAACTATGAAATTGAACTGCCACATATCGTCTTTTTCGTGGACGAATAAAAAAAACGAAAATTTTCCTCAATATTTCCCGATATACATATATCCCTTTGGCATCATTGTTATAATAATTTTTCGAGGGACGGTATACAATTTTCAGGCTGCATTAATTAATAAAATTTTATTTTCTATTCCAGGAAGGTCACTTTTCTATTCCAAAATAAATGCACACCCCTAGGACTTGCATTCTACCCTTGGGGTGAGCCCCCCTAGGAAGTCACAGAACCTCTGCTGCCCCCTGCTATCAATCCTCGGAAGCTCATGTGAGTGGCCGCAATATGGGACTTGATAGTTTATGTATGATATATACGGTGTCCTTTGCAAGAAACGTTGACTCTTCAAATTTGTGAATTAGACAGCAAATATGTGTGACACTTCACTATATCCGATAAAGGAGAAGGCTGAAGTACACCATGCGATACACTCAGGCCCATCGTGGGCTGTACGTGGCGCATCGTCTGGGCTACGTACTCGCGGGCAACATCTGGACTTGCCGTGGTCCTGGTGTGGTGATGGCATGGTCCGCATCAAGCCTGCCGTGGGCCAGACGCTAGCACACCCTACAAAAAATGTGCCAAATCTAAGAACAATTCAATCTGTCTGCTGGACGTACTTCACCTTGAGACATCAGCACTGATGGGCAGATCAAGAACACGGATAAGTTAAAGTTTCCAAAGATGCAGGTAAGAGATTCCACTAACCGGATGTGTTTTCACTACTAGACTATATTACAGTTACGTATAATTCAGTTTGTGCCTCCGCTGAACACAGCTTCTGACACATTATCCTTGGGCACATAATCGACATCGAGGGGCGCAGTGCCGCCATCCGCTGGCGTCTCCTTGCTGTCGCAAGCGCTTCCTTGTTCATCGATCGCAACCGCCGTCGACCCAGCAAGAGGAGGCTCCAACATTGGGAAGACTTTCTTTTCCCCGCTGCACTTATCCCTCCCACCAAACCTCCACCCCACGCCACACCCCGGCACGCGTTCATTAAATGTCGTCACGATGCCCCCTCATTGCTCAGCACAATTAAAGATAATCAACCAGGAATCGCTTGTTGAACCTCATCACAAAATTGTGTAATCAATCCGAGTCCTCCTCCAATCCAAGTGATGATCCTGGACACTTTGCAAATCGAAGAAACAAACTCGGGACATTAAATCTGGCAACAGTACTGATGCCTTTGCCAAATTTCCATGAAGTTTGCAATTTCGCGTGAATCGTGTAGTTCAAGATCATGGCTCCAATGACAGTGAACACATCCGCAAAGGACTGCATGGCTCAGAAGGGTTTGCACCTCAGGCCCTGACGAAGTGCAACCATGTATGTGGTGTACAAGTAGCTGACAATCATGACAAGAGCGATGAGCACGGCCGCAAAAATCACGAGAACCACAAACCACGCGCTTCCGAATAGGTCGTCATCGTCGGATTCACTTGAGGATGCAGCCAACACCACGACCGGCGGTGGCGAAGTTGGATCCGTTTGGAGGCTGGTGCCATCCCAAATATGGGTGACGGCCACCACCTGGTCAGCCAAGCGCACACCTCAAAACCTTGAACAGGACATGCACGGCTTTGTGAGGTTTATTGATTCCCCAGCTGCCCTCATCGCATGCCCGAATACCACCCCTCCGCGGGCCCTTCACAGGCCGCAGCAATGGCCCCTTGCTTCTCCCTTTGTATGCAGGGAAATCATCCTTATCTGCTGCCACCGTGCTCACATGAGTAACAGTCCCCTGCTGACTGCTCTTGCATGCAGTAGCAACACTCCCATGATTGGGTATTGTTGCTCTGCACTCATGGAGGAACGAGCAACGCTACGATCCCGAGCGGCACAATGGGCAACCGCATCCCTCTCATGAGTCATCGCATCTCAGCGGACCCTGTGACTTACATGTGGCTGCAGCCCATGCGCGCCACCACCTGGCATAGCGTATGACGCGCCGCTACCTGCCACAGCCTATGACGCGCCGCTACCTGCCACAGCCTATGACGCGCCGCTACCTGCCACAGCCTATGACGCGCTGGCGACCCGTGCACTCCAAGACCACATTCGGGGATGACCTGCATGTACCCCAGCTGCGAGGCGTAGGCGAAGTGCTGGTCGAAGGCCTCCTCCGCACAGCAGATGAGCTCGATGCTGAACGCCTCCGCCTGTTGCTCGTAGGGAACGTTCGTCTGAGTCTCCACCACCAAACTGCCGGAGGCTATAGACACCACTACAACATCCATAATACCAACCCCTGCCCCAGCCATCGATGAAAGTGTGTCCTGTAGCCAACGGCCCCACACCACCGCGCAGCCAGCCAATCGCCCCGTCAGAAGCTCGCCCCCCTGAAGGACAGCTGGCGCAACCAAGTCACGGCCCCTTTCCGCGTCTGACAGCCTCCGCCTCTGCGCTCATATAAAACAGCGCATGCACTGAACGGCGCAGGGCGCACCAACCGAAGCCAGCCCACCACCATCCCAGTGGATAACACGCATGCAGGATGAGGAGAGGGCCGTGCCAAGATACATACAGACACTGTAAGCAAAGCAGCGTAGATGAATCACTGCTGGGTACGAAAAATCGGGCACCAACATGCGGGTCAAACGGAGTAAGCGTATACTGGTGGCATGCCCCCCAACGGCTCATGAAACGTGCACAGCGAGTATCAAGAGAGATTGGATGATGAGAGAGAAGCAGAAACTAAATGCGGGCACCAAAGTGCTCCCCGCACAAAACAAGGGAAAACATGTGTGGCTGTCATCACCCCATGGTCATGCGTAATGTGCCGCGCTCTTGCCTGACCCAGTGGCGCTGGGAGCATTTGTGGCCGGCCCACATCTCTGGTGGGCGGGACGCGCTCTTGGAGGTGTAGGAGGGGCTTGCAGGCACACGGCTGGTAGCACTACGGAAGGACAACCTTGGGGTCAATATCCATCCCACCGCCTGCCAGACCTGGAGGTTCTGTGCAAGCTCGTGGCAAAGGTCACTTGCGAGAGGCGCTCGAGGGCCTGCGGCGGACGCTCGTGTGGGCGGCGACAAGACGGCGAGTACCGTAGGTTGGGCAGCCCAGATTGGGGTGGCAGTCTGCTAGGAGGAGCCGACCTGGGAGTCCACAGTGCTCAGGCGGCCCTAGCCCGGCACGCGGAATGGGTGTCAAGGCGGATGCGATGAATGCCTTCAATGCTGTGCACTGGGTTTCAGCTGGACTTCCACGGGGTCGAAGCTTGCACAGACCTTTCGAGGCGGATCTCAGATTACGGCTGGCGAACGCTTCGATGGCTCTGTCGTGCAGTGTATCACGCTGAGGCAGGGCACGCGGCAGGGGACTCCCTCAGAGCGCTTCACTTGGCCGCCCCGCTGCAGACAGCGCTGGAACAGGTACAGGAGGGACACCCTAATGTGATTGTCTTTGCCTGCTTGGACGCTGCCTTCTTTGCTGGATCCTCTGGTTGCAACAGTGGCTGCCTGTGCCAGCTGTCTGCAGGAGGCGGCAGCGATTCGCCTGGAACATTCAGCTGGTGAAGTCGGCGGCCTGCTTGTCTGAGGCGGGAGATGCAGTGGTGGGAGATACCGGCGTCCCATCCATGGGGGATTGTCCAAGAAGCCAGGTCGATGAGGAGTGCTGCCATACATGGGCACCGTTCGAGACGGCACCAGCATCCCTGGATGAACTACTGGTTGAGGAGCCGTGAGGGGGCCCACTTTCCCCCGTGCGTGCCCGAGGACGCGGAGGCTGGACTTGCCAGTTCCATAAGAGGGAGGGAGAGGTGGATCCGGCGGCTCTCATTTGCGTTTGTGGGGGGGTCCCCGGGCTGCATATCCAACGGAACAACGGGCGGTGGCTAGCTAGGGGTGGCTGGCTCACGGCTGGTGGCAGGGTTGTGAGGGGGGTCGGGGTCCCTGAACCTGCGCGCGGGGAGGAGGGGGCTGGGCGGGCGCAGGTGAAGAGGTTGGTTCTGATGGCCTGGGAGGACGTGATTGACGTGGCGGACTATGCCACGTGGCCTGATCAGAATGGACAATGTGATGGGGGCACGGGCCTGGAAGTGTAGAGATGGTGGGCGGGCCCAGACATGGCCCAATTCAGGCCGGTGAGGGGTGAGGTGGTGGGGAGCTTCACACTGGGGGCCTGGGAAAGGGTTGGGGTGCCAGATATAGGTGTGTGCCCATTCAGGCACGCGGAGGTGTTGGAGGGGCGGCCTTCGGAGGGGCGCAGTCATAGCAGATTCCTGGAAAGTTCCTGCTCAAAGGCAGGGGGTACAGGCGAAGCTGGAAGGATGGCGTCACGTCTGTTGGAGGTATGCTGGGCATCCGGCGGGATGCAGAGCCAGTGGGCGGCGGGATGAGGATGAGGACGTGGGCCATGAGCGGCGGTGAGACAGTGAAGGCCACGGGGGCCCGGGCATCTTGCGCTCCGAAGGGAAGGGGGTCTCAGGGGGCGCATGTAAGACAAGCCGAGCGGGCTTGTCTTAACACCCGAGCGTTGATGACATTCTGGTGGAGGTGGATGAGCCCTTGTCACTGAGCTCTGAGCGGAAGGGTTGCCCGTTGGAGAGCGGACATCATCGGAGCAGCATTCACGGAGGGACTGGCCGAAATGGCGACCCGTGAGCATGACGGGACAGGTGAGTGAACGTGGGGGTGGTGGTGGGAGCCACCCGGCAGACGAGGCAACGACACATAATAAGAAGGGGCACGGCGAGGTTTGGCGGGACTTGGGGGTGTCCTTCCCGCAGGCGTCTCCTGCGGGCCCGGCAAGGGCACCACCAAGAATCTCGGGTGTGTATGAAAGTGAGTCTGGGCGAGCTGGAACCCCGCGGGTGCGCTTGGGATGCCCTTGGGATGCCTGTGGCTAGAACTTCCAGATGTGCGGGAAAGTCGGCCAACTACAATGGTGTGTGAAGTGGTTTGATCCTCCGAGCAGGGTATGGCTGGAGATCCATGACCACATGAAGACCAAACCAATCATCACACAGAACGCTTCACCTGGATTTACTGACGGCTTCGTCCTCATGCTTATGATGACTCACTGTCGTTTTGGGGGACGAGCTTGCTGCAGGCCGCATCATTGTTTGCCACCGTCCAGCAGCGACTTCCGCTTGTGGGGCAGGCGGAGTGGTCAGCACCTTAAGCTCGTACTCAAAGTCGGGTGGCAGCTGGTGGATATCCCCTTCTGTGAACTTTAGAGTCGCTGCAACCACGAACGTGCCCCTTGGGGGCGGTGACGGGGGGCTGGGGTGAGGCTGAGGAGGAGGTGCGGGTGGGGGTGGGAAGGCAGGAGGCGTGGGGCGAGGGGTGGATACAGAGGGTTCGGCAACGGAGGGGGCGATGGCTGCAAGGGCGGGGTGGGTGGGAGGGGAGGAGAGGGTGGGGACGGTGGTGGGGAGGGGCGGGTGGCGGGGACGGTGGGGAGGGAAGGCCCGGTGGAGGCGAGGGGGGCGCCCAGCCACAGAAGCGAACAGTCAGGTTGACCTCATTGTTGTCCCTCATCAGCTCCCCAGTGCTGCTCCACCCTCACGCGTCACGCCATCATCCAGGATCAACATTCGTGGCATGGGCCACGTGGCGCTCACCAGCGGCAGCGCGGTCCTTCGCCTCCTCAGTCTGTGAGGATGTGCGCGGCGGACTCCAGTCATAACTCGCGATCGGTCATAACTCGCGATCGGTCATAACTCGCGATCGGTCATAACTCGCGATCGGTCATAACTCGCGCGTCATCGTATCGTCATAACTCGCGAATCTATCGGTCATAACTCGCGATCGGTCATAACTCGCGATCGGTTATAACTCGCGATCGGTCATAACTCGCGATCAGTCATAATGCCGGCGCGGGAGCGGCCACAACTCACGCGGCCATGCGCTCGCTCATGGCCATGGCGCGCCCGCGATGCAGAGCCACGGGATGCAGCACAGAGCCGGATGTGCATACCTGTTGGTGGCATCCAGTAGTATACGCAGCACGTGCGCGCCTCCCGTCAGACCCTCGTGCACCGGCAGCCGCAGCTGCACCTGCTCAGTGCTGTTCGCCCCGAGGCTGTGGTTGGCGTGGACCACCTGCACGAGCTGCAGAAAGAGCGGCCCGGCCGTGAATGCCAGAGAAAGCCCTCTTTCGGGGGCACAGGCGCCCCCTGGGCACCTCGGCACCGCCCCCTCATGGCGAACTCTCCCGGGGCTCCATCTCCCGAGTACATCCACCTCCTAGCCACACGCCGTCCCTGGATGCCCTGGATGCAGCTGAGTAACTGTGGCCTCAGACAGCACATCAGAAACGCGAATATCACCGTCCACAAAACGAGGCCCTGAATGCGGCGATTCCAAAGCGGTAGAGAAATCCAACAGTGCAGGAGAGCTCGAGTGATCCTGTGGCCCTTTGCATCCACTGATATCCTGCCTCGGATCAGAGGCTTCACCGCAAGCAGCAAGACATCCCGCCACTTCAAGGGGGGCCTGTAGGGCGAGCCCTGGCGCGCCCTCGCGGACGCAAGCTCGGAGATCTGCTCTTTCAGCAGAGATCGGCGAAGCTGTGATCAGTTTTGAGCGGCCTGGCCCTTGCCCGTTCGCCCCACAGCCCGGATGCAACCGAACTGAATGAAACCTGTCAGTCAGTTATGCCAATAGGCCCTCGCCAACAGTGTGCTACGTGACGACTGACCCCTGCCGGGCACCCCCAGGCGCGCCCCCCGTCCTCTCCCCGCCTCCTCCTTCAACCTCAACCAAGCCTCCTCTCCTTTATTCCCGCCGCCATCCCACCGTGCCCACTCTCCTGCGAAAAGCAGGCGCCTCCTGCGTCCAGTGCTCAGCCCGCACCCCGCCCTGCGACGCCCCGAGGCATGCAGCACTCAGGGACTCTTCCGAAGCCGAGCGCGGGCATCCCCAATCCCAATATTCCGAGGGCGCACCAGACCCAACAAACTTGCAGCTGTGCTGCATTGACACCGGCCGGCAGGGGGGTGGCGGAGTGCTGTAGGGACTCTGCTGGGGACCCACTTCTCACCTCGTCATCCCAATAAATCGCATCACCCCAGCCACTCGACTCGCCATGGCAGGTCAGGTTGCAGCCAATGACGGTCAGGTTGCACTCCGGCTGCAGCTCGCAGCTGTGCACTCGGCCGCGAGCAGCATCTACACCTGCCCAGTTGCCACCCCCCCTGTCAGGACAGCTGCGCCAGGGCAAGGTGTGGTGAAGAGACCCCAGACCGGGTTGCAGAAGGGGTTGGGGCAAGGTGTGGTGAGGAGGCCCCAGACCGGGTTGCAGAAGGGGTTGGGGCAAGCTGTGGTGAAGAGGCCCCACACCGGGTTGCAGAAGGGGTTGGGGCAAGCTATGGTGAAGAGACCCCAGACCGGGTTGCAGAAGGGGTTGGGGCAAGCTGTGGTGAAGAGGCCCCACACCGGGTTGCAGAAGGGGTTGGGGCAAGACGCGTGGGCGAACCCAATCCGGGGCAGCTGCGGGGGTAGTGTCGGCCGGTACAGAAGATATACTCAGCACCAATACGATGCCAGGGAAGTAGGGAGTGGCAAAGGACCAGAAGGGCCGGGCAGCTCACCCTGATTGATGCGGGTGAACCCTAATAGAAAGCCCTCGTCGGTGCTGTAACGGGAGCGGCCGAGGTCCTCGTCATGCACCCATCCACCCTGCAGGTGTGCCACACCGCATTAGCGGCATCCGGGTGTGCTCAACCCGCGCCCGCGCTTCTCCTCACTGCCGAAACACTGCCCTACCGCAGCACTGCATCTGGACCACTACTCCTCAGTGCCTAGCAGCGCTGGCGCACTACTGGAAGGTGGGGACCAAGCGGTCCATGCTCCGGGCTCCATCGCTGCCGGGCTGCAGGGGGGTGGCCAGGCAGCGCCAGGCGAGGCTGAACGGGTGCACCCGGCAGGCGGCCGCACCGCAAGGTTCAGGTCCTCCGGCGTCAGGCAGATCTCTGTGCCCCAAGCTGCGGCCTTGAGCACCTCGCCGAGGGCGTTCAGCACGGTAAGCCCACCTGAGCCAGGGATAAGGTCTGGCGGCCAGCAAAGTTGGTACATCAAGCTGCGCCCACGCGCGCCCGCATCCACGCGGTCCGCGTCAGCCCCGAAGAGCCAGCAAGGCGTCATGATGACGAGGAGGCACGTTGAAGGGGCCTCGGCATAGGCTGCGGGGAGGATGGCACGGCTTTTCCCCGGGAGACGCCAGCGTCCGCCGGCAGGCCCACCGGCGCAAAGCGCAGAGCCGCAGTCCGCCAGATGTCGCCAGATGTCGGCTTGAGGAGATTACCACGGAAGGCATCACCCACAGTAGGATAGGGGAAAGGTATCCAAGGGGGGGTTGGCTGCAGGGAAGGAGAAGGTGCACCTGTAGCTGACATTGCGCCAGGGGAAAGACACGTTGACCATGTCCCCAAGTGCGGGCTGCGCAGCCTGCACGGCCACGTGGAGCCGGCGCGGCCGCTCGTCGAAGCGGCCCTCCAGAGGCAGCACAGCCTCGAGCAGCAGGGGGTCAGCAGCGGTCACGTGCACCGGCTGCGCGCTCGTGGACCCTCCCTGCAACACCAGCTGTGTGCTGCCGTCGAGCTTCGGCCACACGAGGCGCCCCGAAGTGCTTGTGTCGTTGATATCCAGGGACACCTGGCGCCAACACACAGGCCAGCAACACGTCAAAGCCAGCACATCCACGGCCCACATCGCCCGCTGCGATAAATCCCCGTCCAACAGCGCAGGGTGCAATACGTCCATGGCCCACAGCGCACGCTGCAATACATCCACGGCCTGCAGCACACTACAGAATACATCCACGTCCCACGGTGCACGCGGCGCTAAGCCACGTCCAACAGCGCAAGATGCAATTCATCCACGGCCCATAGCACCCGGTGTGAGGGCTGCTGGCGAGTGAAGAATGTTACTGGATCGTAGCTCACACTGGGGCTCAATACCACTGATCCACGGTCCACAGCGCATTGTGCACTTCTGGCGCACGAATGGATGCAAGTGGAAATCGGTGGACGGGTAGACTTCCACGTGGCGCACCGAGAGATTTGGAGCTGAGTAGAGGTACTGCTGTGACAGGTTACCGAGCATGCCCCAGGTTTCCTCGAGCTCCATCGTCAACCGAATGGATGCCCCTACCCCTTGGTCTTCTGGCCACTCCGCGTCCTGTGCCACCCCCAGCCACATGGCGCCCTTCCCACCACCCTCAGCCACATGGCGCCCTTCCCACCACCCTCAGCCACATGGCGCCCTTCCCACCACCCCCAGCCACATGGCACCCTTCCCACCACCCCCAGCCACATGGCGCCCTTCCCACCACCCCCAGCCACATGGCGCCCTTCCCAACACCCCCAGCCACATGGCGCCCTTCCTGCCAACCAGACACAGCATGACAAACTCCCAACCGCCCCAAAGAAACTGTCATTCCGTTCTCATTCTATAGAGTTAAGCATGAGCATAGAGGTGTACCAGGAGTCATGAACTATCCCGATGCAGCAAAAAGGCTGAAACAAATCTCGAAAAGGATTGTGTGCTCGAATGGCTGCACGGCAAGACCAGCGTGGATCCGGTGTTTGTGATGGCAATCACCTGCGGTGTCAGGCACAAAGGGTCGTCACTCCAGTCCAGGCTGCGGTTGTTGACCTCCATCCCCGTAGGCTCCGGCACCTCCCAGCCGCACGAGCAGTGATAGGTCGCATTCGGATATCTGTTGCAAGCCGTACCCATTCAGCCTCCGCAACCACTGCACTGGATCACTCCCGCCCCCCTGTAACCACTGCACTGGATCATTCCC
>LGRX02018734.1:6770-72081 GCA_001247695.2 Cymbomonas tetramitiformis | reverse complement strand
CCCCTGTGACCACTGCACTTGACCGCCAGCGCTGGGTGGCATGCCGCCCCCCTGTATTCACTGCACTGGACCGCCGGCGGAACCCACTGTTTAGACGCTGGCAGGAGAAGGGCTTTAGGAAGGGAGGAAGCCGGCAAAGAGATATTGGTGACCGGGAGCGGAAAGTTTATCAGAGATAATGGTGACCGGTGAGAGATAATGTTGACCGTGAGCGGAAAGTCTATCAGAGAGCATGCTTAAAGACCATCCGAGGGCATGCTTATCGTTTGTTAGAGAGCATGCTGAAAATCTATCAGAGAGCATGCTTAGCATCCATGGAGAGCTGAGAGAGCGGGGACGAGCTGAAGAGGCAGCACACCACTGCTAGCGCAGCGCCCGCCGCAAGACACGCGCAAAGCGTTTGAGGCCTGCTCGCCTATGTCGGTGCCATGAGGAAGCTGAGGTCCCCGAGGTAACCTCGGAAGTGCCCACAGAACCCCCACAGCCGCGGAACCTACGCGGCGAGGGGCCAAGGCGGCGCATGGGAGGCACGCACATATCTTTGAACCAGCCGCAGAAGCGCACGGTCACGTTCCCTGCATAGTGCGGCCACCCGCTCGCCCTGCCAGGTTATGCGACGCGCCACGTGGCCTAAACTCTCGGGCAAAGACAGCGCCGGGAGCAACTGTAGGGCAAACCCTAGACGGCCAACACGCTCTTCAACCGCACCCCCGGGCACGCACTCTGAGCAACGCCGCGCCGAGAGTGCCCGAGATCGTTAAGCCCGTTAGCGGATACGAATGCTGTCACGAGAATCGGGATCCCAGAAAGCGAGTTGTTCGGAGCAGTGCCGGAGCTGCGGAACCGATGCCAGGCGCACACCGGAAAGTTCCAGCATCTGGATGCCACACGTGTTTCATGCAAGGGTCTCAGTGCCGCGTGCAGAAATCTCTGGCCGATGATGATACGGGTGACTATTCGAGCGTGTTTCGAGAGACCAGGAGTATTTTGCACCGGGAAGCATTCACACTTGGCACCGGGGCTAGGGGTTGTGGAAGCAGCAGAGCTGGGAGGCCGCGAGGGCGCGGCAGCGGCAGGGGCCAGGCCGGGGCGGCTGGGAGGCCACGGGGGCGCGGCAGAAGCAGGGGCCACCTGCATGGATGATGACAGGCTGGTCAGTCTGCAAGTAGAGAGAAAGCTCGTGGGGCTCCGAGTCCGCCACGCCGCCCCAGAAACTATAGTAGTTTTCGATATACGATGATGGACGAGCCTCACCCGGCGGAACGTAAACAAAGGGGACGTTGCGAACATGCTTCTCGTCCGGGATGAGCTCCCCGAAAGCATGCTTGCTGACGAGCTCGCCATCGTAGTAAATTTCGTTGGTGTAGCCAGCAGGCACCACCCTCACTTGGTTATTCTCGTCCAGATACTCCACCAGAATACGGTCCACGAGACAGGCGCGCTCATTCACGCCGCCCTCGGTCACACAGTTATCCTTGGGCTCCATAGTCTCGAAGGTATCCTCCGGTGTAAGGCAGACGGTCTCGCCCCACGGCACGTAATTGTGCGCAATCCATAGCCCGCCTCCTGCGCGGCCCAAAGGGGACGTTGGGTCAGCCGCGAACACGCATCCCGAAAACGAGGCGCTTCAGGTCCAGCCTATCACCTCTTCCTCTGCCTGGAGCCGCGGAAGCATCACCGGCCGACCAGCTTGAACTCTCACCCACGGCTCCGGCGAGGGCCGCAGAAGCGTCGCCGGCCCAGCCTCTTGTTTCACGAACCTATAGCTCCGGCGAGGGCCGCGGAAGCGTCGCCGGCCCAGCCTCTTGTTTCACGAACCTATAGCTCCGGCGAGGGCCGCAGAAGCGTCTCCGGCCCAGCCTCTTGTTTCACGAACCTATAGCTCTAGCGAGTGCCGCGGAAGCGTCACCGGCCCAGCCTCTTGTTTCACGAACCCATCGCTCCGGCGAGGGCCGCGGAAGCGTCACCGGCCGAGCCTCTTGTTTCACGAACCCATAGCTCCGGCGAGGGCCGCGGAAGCGTCACCGGCCCAGCCTCTTGTTTCACGAACCCATAGCTCCGGCGAGGGCCGCGGAAGCGTCACCGGCCAAGCCGAATAAACATCTCTTTTTACGCTATTGCGAGAACTCAGACAGCGTCGCTGACCGAGCCACGATCGGCTTTCGGACACCCTTGAAGGTGCGTCACTCCATGATGCATGAAGACGAGACGCAGTTTGTGTAGCGTGCGCGACTCACTTCGTGGTTGCAGACATGTACAGATTCACTTTGCGTGAACACTGGCTTAAAATCAGCCACTGGAGTCGTGGGCCTCGGGCAGAATGGTCCAGCTCAGGATGTCTGAAATGAGTTGGTGCGAGTGGACACAGGCCCGGACTCTGGCCTCGGAAGTCATGGGTGGGGTGCGAGGGGCAACTCGGTACAGTTCGGGATGTCTTCAAGAATATGAAAAGCCAAAGTGAATACGAGCCTGAGCTCTGGCCTCGGAAGACACGGGCGTCGGGCAACGAAGACCAGGTCAGAACGTCTCGGTCAGACTGAGAATGCGAGAAAGTGGACACTCACCGGCATTGTGTCCGCGGTCGAAGTGACGGATGTAGGGCACGGAAGGCCAATTCGTATTATCATGATCATCATATACCGATTCCATAGGAAGACTTATCGAACAAAAGCTATCTGTCATGTTGATGGACATGAACACTGACTGGAGGTAGTACGGTCGGAGCGTGTTGTCGCGCAGATTCACGCTGACGTCGGCCTCCATGTCGTACAGCATCGTTATTTCACCTCCAACAAGGTCTATGTCGCTCTGGTTGAAATCCCTAACATAGCGCTCGAAGTACATCGTTAGGTTCATTTGATACACGTAGTTGGGCACGTAGCCTTCACCGATGTTGGTAAAAGTAACGTGGACGAGGCCTTTCCAGCCATTCGAGGAATGTTCGGGGTTAGCCCAAGTGTTTTCGTGTAGACCGTCACAAAATAGGAAAAAGAAGGCGGCGATACACACGAGCACCGGACGCACGTCTGGAAACGTGTGTAAGGGCGCGCCCATGCCTTCGACACCTCAAACCCGCAGGCGACTTTATTGCGAGTCGGCACTTCGTTCACTCGGTAATAATTTGAAGATAAGACGTCTCGGGTTTCACATAGGATTGGAAGATACAAATGGATTCTTGGGCACGCGGCTAGACTTTTTAGTGCATGGCGTGACTGGTTTGCAAGGATGCAACCCTTCGCTTGGTTGGGAGAGCTGCGACCGGGCGTATCAGCAAGCAGTTAAATCATAGCTATGTACCCTGGCAGCTGCTTCTAGGTACAATGTACAGGCGCAAAGGATTTCCAGCTGCTCCTCGGAACTATAATGTGGCCAGCCGAGCGGAGCGAAAATTATTGAACCAGCCGAGCGAACGCATGATGTTTTGGGTTTCTTTTCCAGTTTGAGTTTCTTCGTCACACGATATCGCGATTATTATTTGCTCTCGCGTCCCTCGCCTGTGGGTCTGGCTGGACCAGACGAGAGTCTCATCACGTCAGTCTCGTCTCTCAGTCTCCAGTCTGGTCTCTAGGGGTGCCCAACTAAAGTTGAGCCGTCCAATGTTTTCAGATCGGGAACATCGGAAGATCCGAAGAGATTCCTGGGGAGCAACAAAGGAATGTATCGTATTTCGATCTCTGGAATCGTATATGGACTGTCGGATTCGTAAAATTGCCACTATTAAAAATGAACGAAAATGAAGTAAAAATGGACCAGTTTAAGTTGGGCAGCTCTAGACTGGTCTCTCCCTTCTGTTGTTCTCCTTCTCGCTTCTGTCGTGTGACAGACGTGAGACGAGACGGACGGGAAGCGGAAGGGGAGAGACAGTCCGACTCCGAGTCTGCAGTCTCCCGCGCGTGGTCTACTCTGGCTTGCCAGAGGTTACGAGCTTCGGCCGCTGCGCGGCCGATCGCGCGATTCTCGACAGACAACAATGGAAAGCAGCTCGTAACCTCTGGTTCTTTTCGTGTTTTGGCCTGAATTTCGCTACCTTTTCCTTCCAGAAAACCTACGCGAACCGCGGAAACGCCTGTTTTGTATGCTTACTGTATACTGAAAAAAATGTAACTGTTACCGCGCGCAGCATATAATATTCAGCTATTAGGACAGTTCGTTGATTAAGCGGTCCACGATATACTGAAACCTCGCGGGTGCTCCTTAACATCCCCATGAAGTTCCTTTCTGGCTCGACTTACTTGCTTGATGCGACGAGTTGGGGTCGCTGAGAAATCAAGCGATGGGCAGCAATGGAGGTGAGGATTTCTTTCAGCGGTTCCTTAACCTGAATACTTTAAGTTTTTCGAACGTATGGGGGGATGTTTGGAGATGTCTGAAAGGTATTTGGGGTGCAATATGCGTGCAGGCGCGTTGGTGATATAGAATTGTTGAATCTCGAACTCGTATAACTTGAGCTGTGGGACAGGGATGGAGGTGCGGATTTTTTTCAGTGGTTCGTTATGCTCAGTACTTTGCGTTTTTCGAACGTATGGGGGGATGTTTGGAGATGCCTGAAACGTATTTGGGGTGCAATATGCGTGCAGGCGCGTTGGTGATATAGAATTGTTGAATCGCGAACTCGTATAACTTGAGCTGTGGGACAGGGATGGAGGTGCGGATTTTTTTCAGTGGTTCGTTATGCTCAGTACTTTGCGTTTTTCGAACGTATGGGGGGATGTTTGGAGATGCCTGAAAGGTATTTGGGGTGCAATATGCGTGCAGGCGCGTTGGTGATATAGAATTGTTGAATCGCGAACTCGTATAACTTGAGCTGTGGGACAGGGATGGAGGTGCGGATTTTTTTCAGTGGTTCGTTATGCTCAGTACTTTGCGTTTTTCGAACGTATGGCGGGATGTTTGGAGATGCCTGAAAGGTATTTGGGGTGCAATATGCGTGCAGGCGCTACTGCGGTATATAATGGGCGCATTAGACACGACTATAACTTGAGCTGTGGGACAGGGATGGAGGTGCGGATTTTTCCAGTGGTTCGTTATGCTCAGTACTTTGCGTTTTTCGAACGTATGGGAGGATGTTTGGAGATGTCTAAAAGGTATTTGGGGTGCAATATGCTTGCAGGCGCGATTGCGGTATAGATTTGTGAAGTGTGACACACCCAAATCTTTAGCCATGAAACCGCGATGGAGGTGCGGACTTTATCGAAGGGTTCCTTATGCATATTACTTTGAGTTATGCATACCTATGGGGGTTTGTTTTGAGATGCCTAAAGGGATTTGGGGGTGTCCTATGACCACAGGAGCGAATAGAGACAATTGAGATTTGTAACTTCTAGAACTTCAACTTGAATAGTGGAAACGTCACATAAGGTGATATTTCTGCCTCTAGTCCTTATCTAGCGTGTACAAAACTAAAGCACTTGCGCGTGCTATAGCTTGCTTGTGACACGTTTGTAATCTTATGTAGGCATGAAAACCCTAGGTGGAG
The DNA here is from genome assembly GCA_001247695.2 of Cymbomonas tetramitiformis. Taxonomy (NCBI): domain Eukaryota; kingdom Viridiplantae; phylum Chlorophyta; class Pyramimonadophyceae; order Pyramimonadales; family Pyramimonadaceae; genus Cymbomonas; species Cymbomonas tetramitiformis. The sequence continues at coordinate 66,605 of LGRX02018734.1, read as the reverse complement.
AACAAGATGATAATGTTTGAGTTATAGAGTAAACTGAATATATTGTATAATATATAAAAGCCAAAGTATGGCCTATGCTTGTGTGAAGGGCTGCATGGGGAGTTAAGAGCATTTTTCAAAAGTAGATTTGGACAACCGAGCCGCCCGTGGCGGGCATTTTGGTGCGTGGGGGTAGGGGTGGCGCCAGCAGCGCCTAGATGCAAATTGTCGGGGAAGTGATCTGATACAGGGTCGGAGACAGGTGGAGCTGTGCATATGAATGTGTGGGGGGCTGCATGGGGAGTTAGGAGCATTTTTCAAAAGTAGATTTGGGCAACCGAGCCGCCCGTGGCGGGCATTTTGGTGCGTGGGGGTAGGGGTGGCGCCAGCAGCGCCTAGATGCAAATTGTCGGGGAAGTGATCTGATACAGGGTCGAAGACAGGTGGAGCTGTGCATATGAATGTGTGGGGGGCTGCATGGGGAGTTAGGAGCATTTTTCAAAAGTAGATTTGGGCAACCGAGCCGCCCGTGGCGGGCATTTTGGTGCGTGGGGGTAGGGGTGGCGCCAGCAGCGCCTAGATGCAAATTGTCGGGGAACTGAACAGGGTTTGAACACAGCAGGATCTGATACAGGGTCGGAGACAGGTGGAGCTGTGCATATGAATGTGTGGGGGGCTGCATGGGGAGTTAGGAGCATTTTTCAAAAGTAGATTTGGACAACCGAGCCGCCCGTGGCGGGCATTTTGGTGCGTGGGGGTAGGGGTGGCGCCAGCAGCGCCTAGATGCAAATTGTCGGGGAACTGATCTGATACAGGGTCGAAGACAGGTGGAGCTGTGCATATGAATGTGTGGGGGGCTGCATGGGGAGTTAGGAGCATTTTTCAAAAGTAGATTTGGACAACCGAGCCGCCCGTGGCGGGCATTTTGGTGCGTGGGGGTAGGGGTGGCGCCAGCAGCGCCTAGATGCAAATTGTCGGGGAACTGATCTGATACAGGGTCGGAGACAGGTGGAGCTGTGCATCTGAATGTGTGGGGGGCTGCATGGGGAGTTAGGAGCATTTTTCAAAAGTAGATTTGGGCAACCGAGCCGCCCGTGGCGGACATTTTGGTGCGTGGGGGTAGGGGTGGCGCCAGCAGCGCCTAGATGCAAATTGTCGGGGAAGTGATCTGATACAGGGTCGGAGACAGGTGGAGCTGTGCATCTGAATGTGTGGGGGGCTGCATGGGGAGTTAGGAGCATTTTTCAAAAGTAGATTTGGGCAACCGAGCCGCCCGTGGCGGGCATTTTGGTGCGTGGGGGTAGGGGTGGCGCCAGCAGCGCCTAGATGCAAATTGTCGGGGAAGTGATCTGATACAGGGTCGAAGACAGGTGGAGCTGTGCATCTGAATGTGTGGGGGGCAGCATGGGGAGTTAGGAGCATTTTTTATTGTAAGCATTCAGGTGATCAATAATCATATTTTGATGTCGGGTATCCACAGTGTGTCTTTGATAGGGAGATAGGCAAATGGCAGCATGTGAGTGAGACTGTGTGGTTATGTGTTTGTCTCAGGTACTACGGTATGGAAGATGCGACATTACAAACAGAGTTAATGGGATTCGTGAATACAGACATGTTCGGGCATTCAGAGTTCCGACCGCCACAAAAGGAGATCTGTACATCTGCCTTAGCACAACATGACCTTTTAGCGGTGCTAGCCACTGGATCTGGGAAAAGTTTGTGCTACCAGTTGCCTGCGATTTTATCACGAGGGGTGACAATAGTTGTTCAGCCGTTACTAGCCCTGATGGAGGATCAAGTGCGTAGTTTAATAGAAAAGGAAGTGCCAACCGTTATGTTCACGGGCGGTTGCTCGAGTAATGAGAAGAGGGCGATTTTACATGCTTTGAAGGGGCAAACGATTAGAATTTTGTATGTCACACCGGAGTCATTGATGACGGACACGGAGCTGCGGGCGGTATTAAGTGCTCTACATGGGTCGGGCCACTTGGCTAGATTTGTTATTGATGAGGCTCATTGTATCAGTCAATGGGGGCATGATTTTCGCCCAGAGTATGGCCGCCTGGGAGAGCTTCGAGATACATATGGAGGTGTTCCCTTCAGTGCGTTCACCGGCACGGCGTCAAAAAAGACGACAAAAGATATCATTAAAACGTTGAGACTAGACCGGGTTGACAAGTTCATGGGCTCTAGTCGGAGAACGAACTTGAATATTTCAATCATTGAAAAGAAAGAAGGGATGGTCATCGTGAACGAGGGCGAGGCAGCGGTATCGGAATCGTGGGCACAAGTTCGTAGTTTCATCATCGAACAAAATGAAAGAGATGGGACGGGAACATCGGGTATAGTGTAATGTAACACAAAGGAGCAATGTGAGAAATTAGCAACTTGGCTCATGACACAACAAATTCTAGCTGGATATTTTCATGGGGATCTGCAAGATTTCGAGCGGTCCGAAGTGTACATGAGGTGGATGCAAGGGGCGACCAAGGTAGTGGTGGCGACAACGGCTTTCGGGATGGGAATTGATAAAGCGGATGTGCGGTGGATTGTGCATCACTCAATGGCGCATTCACTTGATGGGTACGTTCAAGAGATCGGACGAGCGGGTAGAGATGGAAATGACAGCACATGTTTGTTGCTATACTCGGCACAAGATTTTAACAAGCTTGTTGCGTCCCTTACTAACGCACAAACACAAGATGTGGGTCATGAGCGCTTGAAAATCATGAAGGAATATCGTGACGAGAAAAAGATGTGCCGCCACAAGAAGATAGCAATGTATTTTGGAGATGTGAACATCGGAAAGGCGAATTGCAATAGAAAGTGCGACATTTGCAGGGTAAGGGAACATACGACTTCAAAGAAAAGGAGAACGACAGAGCCGGTAGTACCGACCACGGCGCGTAGCCGAAGTCAGAAGGCTAGAAAAAGTTTGTAACTCGTTGAAGTGAACATTATCAATAGCTATATGATTTTATATATCGATATGTCGGGTGAAATCGATATACGTGTCAACATATTAGCGCAACATCGCGGTTGATTCCGAAAGTGGGAGTGTTTGACTCCACTAGGGACCGGGAGGCGAGATACTTCATATGCCTAGAGATGAAATTTAAGGTAACCACGTGCATACTCGACATGGGGGTGAAAATCTAGTTTGGAATGATGGTTAGATGATCGAAAATAGAGCATTCATTGAAAAGTTATGCACTTTGTAAGATTTACAGTTTTGCTGTCTGCCAGAGTTTACTGTAAAAATCCTGTTTCCAGTGTTTGTGAAGAGCCTGCTGACTTTTTGACCCTGCTCCAAGCAGAACTTCTGCTTGTCTAACCACATTCTCGGAACTGTGAAGTTTTTGAAGCATTCGGAGAACCTTTTTTTGGCCTCACGCGAAAAGTACCAGAGCCTCCGGTGTAATACAGAAAAATAAAAAATCCTTAAAAAAGTGAAAAAATCGCGTCCGGAGGCTCGTGGTCTCAGCCAGAGTACGCGTGGTCCGTCTTCGTCTCACGTCCGATGATGACGCTCACGCTGCGCTCATCGTCATGATCGGTCATGCTGACACTGCCACGCCACGCCGACGGGGCCACGCTCACGTCTCATCGATCCACGATCGAGACCTTTCACCCATACTGTGACACGGGGTAGCTACTGTGACACAGTAATAGCAACCTATAATAGCTCTCCCCTCCTCTTCCACCTCCGCGAAATGTGGTGGGCCGACCACACTGAAAAGGGGGAAAGGGGGAAGAGGGGAGAAGAAAGGGGGTGGAAGCGGAAGAGGGGGTAGGGGGAGGGGGGAGAAAGGGGGGAAGAAGGAAAGAAAGGGGAAGAAAGGGGAAAGAAAGGGGAAGAAAGGGGTGGAGGAAGAGGGGGAAGAAGTACCTAGTACAAGTACCCCCTACCAAGACAGTACTTAGTGCTAGTACCCCCGACTAGTTTATTCGCATTTGGGTTATCTAAACCCTAAACCCTGGATTTGATCAGGATAAGGTTTAGAAGAGGGGAGAGAAGAGCGACGAAGAGAGAGAGAAACAAGAAGAGAAGAGAGAGAGGAGCCCTTACTGGCACACCACGCAAGATCTTCTAAGCCCAGTCCGTCAGCAACTTCTCCAGGCCTCTTACTTCTCACACTGTTCAAAGTACACATACCCCACTGACTCTCACTGACTCAAAACGTACACAAGTATGCACAGATGTATGCTAATGAACAGGGTTTACAGAACACAAGTGGTCTCTGAACTAATCAGATAATGGCACTGTTGCCGAAGATTTCAGCTCATCTCAGCTCACACGACGGTTGCATCGACTTTTATGATATACTCACTTGAATGTGTCAACTGCACCGAATGAATGCTTTAGGAACTTTTCAAATGCCGCTTCCAAGGGCGTTCGAACGGCGCTTGGGAACGTTCTTTGTGCTCATTCAAGAAGGTTGTGACCTAAATCCGTGAACCAAATACTCGAGTATCGCTGCACTGTACACGTCTCTCGAGGTTAAACGCACTCACCGTTTTAGCTTGTGGAAGGTCCCGGCTTCGTGAGCTCGTTGCGGATTCAGGTGGGTGTGAATGTACACTGTTTATTTCTGTTGCAATTCCACAGATATGTCACCTTGAGACTATCACTTTTATACTCACGTCATGGGTAGTCAGCAGCCCTCAATTAAACTCAAAGCCGTGTGTTTCGTTTTCGAGTTTGTGCCTCTAGGTTTTAACTGTACGTTTTAAAGGAAGCATCGCAACAGCGCACACCCTCAGCGTGAAGCATGACTTCGATCCGACCAAACGCACCTATCGCAAAGCCAGAGCACTTGCATAGTACTATTGCAAACCGTTATTGCTCTGCGCGGTTTTCTTCGATAATAAGGCTGCAACCTCAAAACCCCTTTGGTTGGCTTGTTGATTATCCCCCCGCCGATCTGGCGACCCTACTAATGCTCTGGTTTCTTTCTGGTGTGTTGCAGAAGCTTTTCCTCAGTGGTTGTTAGCACGGTGCTGAACACGCGTCCGCCCTCCCACTTGGCTCGCTCAACACTCGCTTCTGCGCGTCGAACGGTGTCGTCAACCAAGACACATGTTCCACCCCATCGAGCTGCCCTTCCTCACGCAGCTGCCCTCCATTGGCGGCCGTCTCAAGGCCGTGCCGGAGCACTTTGTCGTAGCAGAGATCATGGAGCCACGCCTGGATAATATCGCGGAGGCGACGTTCGACAAGGGGAAGCACGCGTACATCACGGTGCGGCGCAAGAGCATGAGCACGCCCGACGTGCAGTGCGCGCTTGGAGAGCTGTTCGGCGTGCGTCCGGATGAGATCGGCTACGCGGGCCTGAAGGACATGCGTGCGGTTGCCACGCAGACATTTAGCCTTCCGCGCGATCAGCTGCAGCCTATGGAGCTCCGTCGTGACCTCGGCGCTATCGCCGCGCGCGTGCGCGCGGACGCGCGCTTTCACCTTGTTGACGATGCGCCCGATTCGTCGCCAGCGTGGCACATGAGCAAGCTGCGCAAGGGGGAGCTCAGCGGCAACCGGTTCGCTGTCGTGGTGAGCGGCACTAGGGTGCCTCCTAAGGAGGCACTTGGGCGTGCGCTGGCAATCGCGCAGCAACTGCGCACAGACGGTTGGGCGAACTACTACGGGCCGCAACGCTTCGGGCGGGGGGGCGCCGAGCACGCCATTCGCCGAGGAGTCGATCTACTGCGCAGCCGGCTGAGTGGCGGCCCCCGCCAGCACCACGCGCACCACGGGTGGGTGGGCACCTTGATTTTGAATGGCATGCAGTCGGCGCTCTTTAACTCGTACACAGCTGAGCGCATCCGCCGCGGTCTCTTCCAAAGCGTCCACGTCGGCGACCTTGTTGCTCAACCGCACTCTTCTGCCGCGAGGCCCCGCATGATCCGCAGCGGGGAATGCGGCGAGAAGGGCGATGGCACCCGGGCCGAGCGAGAGACAAATGAGCTGAGAGCCTTTGGCATTAGTTTCTTTGGACCCATTTTCGGTGGCTCAATGCCAAAGGCGGGAGGCGCGCCATCCGAGCTCGAGGCGGAGGTCTGGAGCCGGCACGTGCCCGATCTGCCACTTGCAGGCGTGAAGCGCCCAGTACTCGGTGGCGGGCGTCGTGCCTGTCGGCTGCCGCTGCCTTGGGATCTGAGCATTGAAGAGGCGCCGGAGGCGGCCGGGCTGCGCTTTGAGTTCTCCCTGCCACGCGGCGCGTATGCCACGTCGCTCCTCCGGGAGTTCATGCACTGCCTTGACGTGGACTTACTCGGCGAGACGGAGGGGACGGATATCGTCCAGCTCGCCGAGCTTGAGGTGGAGACTGGCCCGATGGCAAGCGACGGCACATCGGCGAGAGCCGAACCGCTGGCGGTGGCTGCCCCAGAGCCGAAACGCGGTCTGCGAGCAACCAGCGAGCCCTCACACCTGGAGAAGCGGGCGTTGCGTGAACTCTCCGCACTTCTGCACCAGCGCTGCAGCAAAAGATCGCTCAGTGTGGCGGCAAGCGCGGATGGCGCAGCGGCGCCGCGCTCAGGCTGTCAGACGGCATACGCCGTGCGGAGCCTTGCCAGTGGCCATTTCCCGCTGGTGGCCTTCGATGCTACCGAGCCGGATCCTGTCACACTGGCCTTGGAACTCATGGATAACGTCGAGGCGTCGGCTGAGGCATTGCCCACTGTTGTGCGTTTGCTGCCTGTGCAGACAACCTGCGCGGCGACGCTGGCGTGCGTGGCGGAGGCTGTCGCTCCGCTGCTAGCGCACACCTGGCCCGACGCGGCCAGCACCTTTGCAGTTTGGTTCCGTGTGCGGCGGCGAAGCGGTAGCCCTCCCACCGGCCTCAAGCGCGACGAGGCCATCTTGGAGATTGCAGAGTGCGTACGCCGGTGTGTCCCCAATGCGACGGTCAATTTGGGCGCCCCTGATGTCACTGTCCACTGCGAGGTCCTCGAGGAGGTGGCGCTCTGCTGCCTGAGTGTCCTGCCTCGGTGGGTTGAGCTCGACGAGTATCGGCTGCGGACAACTGCAGAGTCTGCGGCCGCGGCAACACTGAAGCATGCTCCGGTGGAGTAGAGGCGGAGACCCACGCGAGAAGGCAGGGTGAGCGATCTTGCCTTTGCATGCTTAGGTTCGCGCCGATTGCAGGGTTTGTGTTGCACAAGGATCAGGTCTATTACATAGGTTTGTGTCTGTCGCCATGTCGCCATGTCGCCTGAGGCGATATAGTATAATATATACGTTGTATGTAATTATATGATGGCATAATATAACCTATCATTGATAGGTCTTCTATCAATTAGGGGGGACAACAGGACGGCACACACCCCACACCTTGTGGTGGGGTGGATAACTGAATATCAGCGTCCCCATGAGAATGGCCCCCAAAAACTAACGAAACCGACGGATTGCGACGTATCCCACGATCTATTCCCGAAATCCGGACCTATTATAACGTGTTAAAAGTGTTAGATCCGGACTAACCCATAAGGTGTGAAAATGGAACAACCTTCTTTGTGTTCCTTGAAATGATGCGATTTTTACAAATTTCAATTACGCATAAGTGCTCGCAACCAGCACACATGGTTTCCTTAGTTTGACTCATTCTCTTAAGTTCGTAACATTCAACAAGCCAGCCTCGTGCTCCCTCCCAAGGAAAAAACTTTGGCTAGTTCCATAACGTCGAATTCCTTAAATGTGAGGTAATCGACAATATATGAGCTAAGCCAAAACACCTGATGTTGGCATGCCTTGTCAATGTTAGCTGCTCCGGCATTCGTGCAATGGGGCGGTAAGCGTACGGTATTGTGTAATGTTTAGACGCATATCATGGTGTGGGATTACTACCGACAATATAGTGTCAGATTTTGGGTATGTAGGGGATGATATCCCTACATTCCGTACTACCATCAAGGCATTATCATCGTAACAGATGACCGAATGAGATATGATCGAATGTTAAGAGTCGACATCTCAGATATCGACGATCGCCTTGAACCACCGATCACTTATCACTTATTATCACATCAAGGCCGTATTGCTTGAATCTGCCTATCAGGCTGTCACACTATGATAGTTTAATACAACAGATCCCGTATGTCGCATACTCCTTGACACCGCAAATCACAACACTCACCGTCATATTTGTTTGTTTGTTGTGTATGTAGTCATTTCCAGTACTTTTTAGTACCTCACGCCGACGGATAAGCAACGAACCATCATGAACATAAACTCGTATCTGCATCGATAACCAGTAAGTCGTTTCTGTATAGTCTGTTGACTTGGCAATATTCACCACAATCTCGTTCCGATAGCTCACTGTCAATTCTGAGTATATATTCCTATATACCGTGTGGGTATATAATCCTATAGGTCGTGGACCCACTCCACATATTCCCCACGGATTTCGATCATGCGCGTGGCTAAAATTTGGCCGCTTAAGGTAGGTGGTGCGCTGGGCCGCTTGGGCGACAGCTAGGCGGATGAGTCGGTGAGCTGGTAACCGTTGGCCGCGCGACAAGCGAGATTTTGCTTTGGGCTCGAATCATAATACTAATTATAACAATACTTAAGCATTTACGCCGAAAGTAAGGACAACGTTCCAGACCTGCGTAGTGTGATATGCGATCCGCGCTTCGGGGGTTTTATTTGTCAGCTTTGATGATAATACACTGATTTCTTTTGACTGGCTTTCTTTTGGGGAAATTAAACATCTACAATAAATTGTTAAATTCCAATCCCGAGTTTGTTCCCGCACGGGTTTTGAGTGTCACCCCTTTTCAGTTGTCGCGTGTAGGGATCCCGAAGCAAAATCTACCTTAGAAATGAGTATAAGAATATCACAGTATGTAAACAACGTTCAGCTGTAGTGCACCTAACTGCCTAACTCATTGTGCTCACCTAATTGTGATGTTAGCAGTTACCACCCTCTATACAGACCTTACAGAGATGGTGGTGTGCTGAAATCAGCTCATACAGCCCTCCTTGGGAAGCTTGCTTAAAATAGCAATCGCGAATGTCCTGTCTTGTCCCCCTCAGGAGCTAAGCGTGAGCAGCCTTTCTAAAAAGGGAGGAAACGATGTGCCACACAAGACCACGCACCTTGAAATGAAGAAGGAAGCGCCTTTCTTTTGTCGCGAGGGGTATGTTTTCTGTCGTGTCGCGAAAAGATCCGATTATACGCAATGACGGTTCGCAGCTTTTTGTATGCAAGGTCCTGCGTTTCCCTTATAGGAGCGAAACAGGTTTTCCTGATAAAAGTGACATCGGCATACACGATACTACCAGAACTGTCTCAAGTGTCACGGCGCTTACCTTTTTTGGGCCCCTTTTTTACGGAAACAATGTGATTTCCCCGACAGATCGAGAGTAACCGCTCATATATAGTTATGTTGCAGTCCACACCGGTCACCTTTATATGGCTAGCCGGAGAGTTATATAAATCGATCGAGCATTGCCGCCAATCAGAGACGCATAGAATATTCCTGAGCGTAGTATCGAATTATGGATATTCGTGCAGAACTTATCAGCGCGACAGATTTCAGATGGCCTATATAAGATATTTCCGACCGATCGCGCATAATCGCCTATCAGAGAAACCATGAGATTAGATAAACTCCATGAATATGGGTCACACGCGAAATACCATAAGCTGACTGTGCACGTAGAAGTTTTCGGTGCTACAGATTTCAGGGTGGCTTACATGAGATATTTTCGACCGATCGCGCGTATAACCGCCAATAAGAAGTGCGAGCACCTGAGATAGGCGCCATGAATATGGGACGACAAGGAAAAGGGATCGCGCGACAAAAGATAGATGGTTTGCAGACGCTGGCTACGCCAATCAGCGACGCGATCAGTTTCGATTTATATATTGATAAATTAAAAAACTGCACCACAAAAAGCCCTTAAGTGTGGCGTCGTCGCGACAAATGCGACGCGACTGAATACAGACTTTCGCAACATGCTGACATGGCATGGTATTCGCGACACGGTGCTTTCTTTCGTCGCACAAAGATTACAGTGTCACTGTTGAATGCCACACCCGAAACCATATCAACATGGCAACGCATGTCATGTCATGGCGAAATCGGCTCACCGGTGAGACCCACGCGGGCCGCGGCTGGCTGATTTCACATATCCGATATTATCTCTATTTTGACTCACACGGTCATTCTTGACGCTTTCCTTTTGCGGCGCACCTCACACTGTTTTCTGTTGTGCCCTGCTTCGTTCTGCTGATGCATGTATTCTTTCCTTGCATACTAACTAATTTCCGGTTAAATCGTAACATCCTTGCTGAGTTGCGTTTCGTTGTTCTACAGGTCGCGCTCGTTATTGCTCTATGTGTGACGCCGCCAGCAACATTCGGTTGCTGGCGGCACTTAAATTTCTTCGTACGTAGACGGCATTCTTGTAGGCCGGCTGACGGGCTGTACCGCAGCCCGACGGTTTTAATGTTGTCACAATCTTTCACTGACTGATATTTTGCAGGAATTTACTATTGGTTTTCGAGCGCCTGTTTTGTATTCGTTCTGTTCGTTTCTCCAGTTGTGTGTTTTTTTTTCCGAGGGCGATATCTGCCCAGATTGTGCAGCGTGGGCTCGAGTCCCACCGCTCTCACTGACTTTGCTCTCGGTAATTTTGCAGGAGATTTGATCGGTGTTTCCTGTTTCGCCGCATTACTGAATGCCTGCTTGCCTTCCTGATTGCGTGTTTCGCGTGTGTGCTGTTTCCCGTGGCGTGTGCAGCTGGTTATGTCGTTTCATCTTATTTCTGACTTGTCTGCGTCTACTGCGTGCAGGTTTTTCAAATCTTTTATGCTCGTTGGCGAGACGCATGTTGCCGTGTGGAATTTGAGAAGAGTGTATTTTGAGCTATTTTGCTTAGGGACAGGGTACGGGCGCTGGGAACTCGTCCAATTTTCCGATGACTGCATGTCACGGCTGCGTCTATCGCGTGAGACAGTGACCACAATGAACGTCGCCGGCAGCAGACGGTGAACACATGTCACATCGACATCGCGGACACCATTGCCGCTGCCGATGCCGTTGCGTGACTGCTTACAAGTACTCGTTACTGTGACACTCGTAGTCGTTCTTCGTTGACCCATCCCAATCCGCAATTGCATCGTAAAATTCTTCAGCTACAGTACGCAATTTCTTCAACGTTCCGCCGCCTCATGGGGCGAACGGTGCTGTGACTGCTGTGATACACGCAGGGATTTCCAAAGTGCTCGGCTACTTTTATTTTTCAGTTCGCTTATCATAATGTGTAAACTTATGATACTATGTGTGCGCAGGTCATGTCGCAGGTATCCGATGGCGAGGAGGGACGCGCGCTCTTGAGATGTGGAAGTCGAGGATGAAACCCAACCATATCGAACTTATCGTATATATTTCACGTTTGCATCCTTGGCATCTATGCAAAGTATGAGGAGCATTGAGTGGACATAAGTCTTAGGCTGTTTTGGTTTTGGGTTCATGGCGCATTCGCGACCTCTTGGGGTGTGGAAGTCGAGGTTGGTCTAAACCAACCTTGCTTGGGATGAAACCCAACCACATCGAACTTATCTCATCGGTACATTTTTCTCAATGAATCTGTAAGGTCTGAGCCTCAAACGGCTAGGACAAGTTCGTAGGCTGATTTTGTTTTCCATGATTTATTACGACCCCAAAAAACAAAATCAGCCATCGCCTTAAAGTTCTCGAAAGACCTTCAAACTTGTAATATATATTACTTAACTAAGATAGGTACGATAAGATAATCCGATGTGATTGGGTTTCATCCCAAGCAAGGTTGGTTTAGACCAACCTCGACTTCCACACCCCAAGAGGTCGCGAATGCGCCATGAACCAAAAACCAAAACAGCCTAGGACCAATGCTCACTCAATGCTCCTCATACTTTGCATAGATGCCAAGGATGCAAACGGGAAATATGTATATCTTAATACGATACGTTCGATATGGTTGGGTTTCATCCCAAGCAAGGTTGGCATTCGCCAACCTCGACTTCCACATCTCAAGAGCGCGCGTCCCTCCTCGCCATCGGATACCTGCGACATGACCTGCGCACACATAGCATCATAAGTTTACACATTATGATAAGCGAACTGAAAAATAAAAGTAGCCGAGCACTTTGGAAATCCCTGCGTGTATCACAGCAGTCACAGCACCGTTCGCCCCATGAGGCGGCGGAACGTTGAAGAAATTGCGTATTGTAGCTGAAGAATTTTACGATGCAATTGCGGATTGGGATGGGTCAACGAAGAACGAGTGTCACAGTAACGAGTACTGTAAGCAGTCACGCAACGGCATCGGCATCGGCAGCGGCAATGGTGTCCGCGATGTCGATGTGACATGTGTTCACCGTCTGCTGCCGGCGACGTTCATTGTGGTCACTGTCTCACGCGATAGACGCAGCCGTGACATGCAGTCATCGGAAAATTGGACGAGTTCCCAGCGCCCGTACCCTGTCCCTTTTGCTTATTGTTTTCGAATGTTTGTTTGCCGGAATGTTTTTATGATTTTTGCAGTATTTTTTTACTTCGTTCTGACTTTTTAGCGTTCGCCGTGTGCAGATATTTCAGTTTTACTTTCATCGCTGGCGAATTGCCTGTTGCGGTGCCCATCATTCATGCTTAGCTTTTTGGATTTCAGAAGTCACTCCTTGATAGGATTTGTTTTGTTCATAGCTGTGACTTCATATTCGAAATAGTATGCACTGCACATTTATTGTAAATGTATATGCATAGTAATGTAATGAAACTAGAGTATAAAATAGAATCATGCTGTGCTAACGTGAGCACATTCTCCTGCCGATTGTTAGTTAGTTTGAATATGCCAGCGTGTCAAATTTGTTTCTTCCGTAAACTGTAATATTGTGTTTATATCATACAGGACCTGATATTAGACAGTAGCTATTACCTATATGCATAGTACTAGTACGCATACAGTAGTCACAGCCTCACTCTCAGTCCTTCTAGTGACATCACTCGACATATGGCACATCGTTAGCTTGCGCTCATGGACCCATGGACCTACAGTCGATAGTCATGGACCCAGGGACCTACAGTCGATAGTCATGGACCCAGGGACCTACAGTATTTACAGCATCATATGTTCACCCTAGAGATTCGAGCTTCACATATACGTTCACAGAGACTCTCCGGCAGACTTATCATATTCAGATATCGATATTATATGTTATCCTGTATATTTCAGCCTGCTTTGATATCAGTGAGTCTATGAGGTTATAGACCTGTTACCACGCACCACTTCGTCTGATTTTTTGTATTCTCAACGCCCACCAACATTTTCAGATCCGGTTACGGTTGTCTTCAAGGCACTTGCCTTCGTCACAGTGATTTTTGGAAGAGCGACAACTGAGATCATGTTTATTTTTTCCACTCAATATTATCTCATGTCAAACATTCTTTCTCTTTGCTTCACCGACGCAACGACCATGACCGCCTAGTCTTCAACAATTTGACATCGCAGCTTTTGTTCGTCACTGCTTAGGGAATCGGGGGACGCCTTGATTTTCTTTCGACATCGACCTCTCGCCGCGGAAGCGCTGCACAAAATTTTCAAAATTATTCAAAAACTATCGAAATTTCGCATCAAACAACGACACGCTCTTCACGTACAATTTCCGGTCTCCTCCTCTGCTATTATTCATGAGTCAGCACGGAAACGAAGAAGTAGTCACTCCAGACCCACTTACAACATTTTCACAGGGCACCACTCAGTTCAGAAGTTCAGTCAAAAGAACTCTGTTCACGGCTCAGCCCCTATTATCAGCATCATCAGACATGACCGACGTTCACAAAACGTTGAATCAGCTTCTGGAAGATTTCCAGTCACTCGCGACAACAGTCTCAACGCTGTCACGAGCTAATTCACAGATTTTTGACGTTTCCAGAACCAATTCAGCACGCCTCGACAGACTCCCAGACTTATATTGCAGTAAATCAGAGGCAGCATCACAGTTAGAAGAGGTGTTCACAATTCTCCCCGACCTTCCAGCAGTTCGTTCAGCAGCCCTCAACGCGCAAGCAGAAGCGCAGAGGGCAACAGTCACTAAGGTGACTACTTTACCGGTAATGTGAGTATGGGGTGTGGTAATACCGGGTAATTTACCAGGTATTACCAGGTAATTTTCCCCCAAAATACCAAATTTATCGGTAATACCTTTTATATACATACTTAAGAAATACCGGGTAATTTACCAAAATTATTACCCAGTCACCTTAACAGTCACAGCAGAAACGGCCTCCCGCCCAGTTCCTCAATCGCCAACAGCCACAGCAGTCATTTCCGACACAGCAACTCTCTACGACAACAATGTTGGATCAGATTTTTCGGCCGAGGTTACCGTGGAAGAATTCCGGACCGGTGTTCCCTTTCCTCACACCCGCGTGCGCCTACTCAGCGAGGACCCCACGCACCCGCATTTTTCTCGGAACAACGCCCCTGACATGCGCCCACTCCTTACCAACCTCAAGTCAGCGCGGTTCTACGAGAAAGCCCACACTCCCGCGGGCAATCGACAAAAGGATTTGTTTGTTGATTTTCTGTGCAGAGGGGGGGACGCAGCTTTCGCCACTTCCATCGAGTGCCTTGACGGCGTCCTGTCGGCTTACCGTCCTGGCTTCGCCCCGGCACTCCCCAATGCCTATTCTCCCCGGGTTAAGGTGGGTTAACCCACCGTAAGAGCAATTTTGAATGGCATATAATAACTCATGCACAAATCGAGTTGAGGCATCGAACCTATGCTTCGGGATAACTATTATGAGTCCTTTCGACCGTAGATACCCTAATATAATGCACTCCGACTGATTTATTTCATGAAAATGATATACCAAGACGATAGGGTCGACTGGTGGGTTGAGGCAATTGCTTACGGTGGGTTACCAAAAACCAGACGTATTGGTAGGTTCACCACGGTGTGACTATTCCAGCAAAACATCATGTAAATTTTAGAAGAAATACTCACATTACTCGGGGTAAGCGCATATTAACGGTAATTCCTGCGAGGCCTAGGGCGAACAAGTGGTGCTGCTGGGTCGGCCGAGTCAGAGCCGTTGCCACTGCGAACAACAAGAGCTAAGGTTGTCTCGGTTGGTGCCTCCTCTTCGTCGTGTTCGTTCTCCGGTGGGTCACCGACCAGATATTCCTCCACGAACTTCAAGGCCTTGTCGTGCACGTCACCATCGTATTTGAATTTGACAGTGAAGAGCTTGCTCGTTGCCTTCCCTGGGTCATAGCCTACTACCTCTGCGTCTGTCGAGAGGGTATTCAAAGGGGTCACTACAGTAAACACTCGATTTTAAGAAAACAGGAATTTTCGGTCAGCCTAGCAAATTTCTGATTTATATAGAGATCTTAAATACAGTAAACACTCGATTTTAAGAAAACAGGAATTTTCGGTCAGCCTAGCAAATTTCTTATTTATACAGAGATCTTAAATATGGAGTGTTGTGTGTTAAATATTGTGAAGAAATCAAAAAGGCTGGCTACCTTCTTATTTGCGGGTTTTCTTATTACTGAGTGATTACTGTATGGAGTGTTATGTGTTAAATATTGTGAAGAAATCAAAAAAGCTGGCTATTTTCTTACAGTAAGTACTCGGTAATAAGAAAACCCGCCAATAAGAAAGTAGCCAGCTTTGCTGGGGGGGGGTACCCGATTTGGTGAATATTGCTGGCTGGCTTTTTTGAGCTATGAAATATGGGGGTGATAAGAAATGTGGGCGCTGGCGCCGTATTTCTTATTAGTGCGCCGCAGGCGGATTTTTTTAAAATGTCGCATTTTCACTGGTTTATCACTGAAATTTTAAGAAAATTGCTGGCTGATTGAAACAAAATGACCCACTATTCTTAGCGATTTTCATAGGACGCTGGCGCTGGCGGGCGGGGGGGGAAGGTAGGTACCCAAGGTGGCGAATATTGCTGGCTGGCCCCAAATCTCCGGTTTTCTTAACACTGGGTATTTACTGTATTGGCGGGTTATTTTCTTATTACTGAGTGATTACTGTACAGTTATCGGCGAACTCTTGAAGGGCTTAATCCCGACCACACGGACAGGCACCTGACGGGACGGTAAGCAAACGACCAACATATCTTTTCTGGATTTTCTGGTTTGGGTTGACGGCGGCATGAGTTTTGTGAGTTTCCAAAGCCATGCTTGGGTTGTTGGTGATTTTGCCAGCTCCGTATGGGCGTCTAGTTGTTATTTTTCACGGGGTTAACCACCTGTTATCGCGCGGAGTACGCGGGAAATGTGGAATGCTTAGGGTTGGGTAACCCAGCGTAAACCCCTCTTGTCGTGGGTTAACCCACCCCCGAGAGAATATGCATCAACCTCGATTACCGCCTGTCAACGGAGCCCTACGACGGTGTCTGCAACAACATCATCGCCCAAGCCATCCACAAGGTCGCCGACGGAGCTACCCGCAGCTACGTGAACCGCCTTCTGGAGGACGACCGCTTTGTCCAGAACGACGGTCGGCTACTGCTCCTACAGCTCAGGGCGAAGGTACAGCTTAAGCCCTTCGCCGATGATGACACTCACCTAGAGTTAGCAAAGTCCATTTGCATTTCGGAATCGGAAGACCCGATGCATAAGCTAGCACATTAGGGCGCACTACACTCAGTACCCGTCCTTCGACGAGACACAGGAGCAGCAGGCACTGGTCGACATGCTTCGATCATCACAGAAGGCAGCAGTCAGGGTGTGGGAGCGGCCCCTATACCTCGACCTCATCACATCTTTCAGGGCACAGTTCCGGGCCGGCAGTGGCCACCCGTCAGGAGTCCGGTACCTGTACGATGCAGTACAGGACCGGTGGGACAGTTACGGAAGCACACATGCCGACATTGTTAGGGCCCCGCTCACGGGGGGCAGTGCACACTCGGCATCATCGGGCAACACGGCACACACTCCCACGGCCGCCCCTTCCACCGCTGCAAAAGCGACACCGGCGGCACCCGGCTCGGCTTCGACCCGCACCACGGACTCACAGCCCGCTAATAAGGGAAAGACACCACGCCCCCCCGCACCTCGCCGACACATGTCTCCACTCCGTGGCTCCTCTCACGATGAGTACATGGCACACGAGCAGAGGCTCCTGGATGAGTCTCTGACCCGCCACGCCGGAAAGGGAAAGACCAACACTGACACGGTCTTGCAGGGCACTTGGGATGGTTTCTTTTGGACCCCAGCCTCCACAGAGACCTCCAAGATGATCCCCTGTAGGTGCTGCTTCTACATGCACGGCACCACAATCCACCACTCACTTGGCAGGTCGGCTTGTCCTGCCACCATAGCCCAGAAGGCTGACATATGGGTCAAGCACCACACGCCGGCGATGCACTACAGTAATCACTCACTTTTAAGAAAACCCGACGAGAAACACTTTTAAGAAAGCAGCCAGCGTTTGGGGGTACCAACTCGATGAGTACGGCGGCGGCTTTTTCGGCTAAGAAAATTCCCGAAATAAGCAACCTTTGTGCTGCGCCGCGTGCGATTTTTCCTGAAATTATGGCTGTTTTAAGCGTTTATCAATGAAAATTTAAGAAAATAGTCTGGCTAATTGAAAGAAAATGGCTTACTATTCTTCGAGTTCTCTTATGACGCTGACGGCGGGGTGGGGGTACCCAACTCGATGAGTACGGCTGGCCGGCTCCAAAATCCCTGTTTTCTTAAATATGGGCGATTACTGTATGCTGGCAGGAACCGGGTCAGTTTCGGCGGCACCTCCTCTGCACCACCTCCCCCGAGGCAACCTCCACCGCCCTCCCCGCAGCACACAGCACCTCCAGTTGCACCCCCACCGGCTGCACCCCCACCTCAGGCGACCCACACCGCCACGGCAGTACAGGCACCTCCGGGACAGGCTACACAGATCCCAGGTGTGACACTGGAGGTGTTCCAGCAAGAGTTGGGTCACATCAGGGCACAGATGGCGGCACTGGCAAACACACACCCCGGTACGGCACCGCCTGCAGCCGCACAGCCAGCTACAGCACAGCTTGGACAGGCGCGCCAGCCACAAGCCTCCACTCAGTCGGCTCAGGAAACACCTACGGCTGTTCCACACCAGGCACATCAGCAGGACCCAGCCACTCAGCAGCCTCTGCCCGCTGACCACCGGGACACCCAGCAACCCCAGCAGCAGCGACCCACAAATGCAGCAGCTGCCTATTCCAGCCTCCCTCCTCCCACAGACTGGAGTGACGAGGAGGAGTACCCCGCCCTCAGAGACCCCCCAGCCTCACAGCAGTGGGCACCGCCTGCCGCACGTGACTCCCTGATGGTGTTTCATACACCCAACCCATACCACGCCTTGCAGATCGAACCAGCCCCCACTGACTCACCGGCCAGCCACTGTCACGGCCAGGCCCTGCAACCTGCTCTCAGCTCTCGACATACCCCACAAGCTGACCCTAACCCCCCCCCCGCAGCAGGCCCCACAGCAGCCGCCTCAGCAGCCGCCTAAGCAGACGCCACAGGACGCCTATACAGCAGGCACGACACTCCTGGGCTCGTTCTCAGTGGGACAGTCAGACTCCGGACCTACACTCACCTCCGGTTCATGTGCTCAGTCCAGTCGTGGTGCCTCCAGCTCCGGCTCCTATAAGTCCAGGAAGCGGAGAAGGTACAAACAGAAGCAGAAACAGAGACATGCTCAGCCACAACTTCACCGATCAGCCAGCACGCAGACTGACCCCACAGACTACACCGCTACCTCAGCCCAGACAGCCATTTTCATGGACTGCAACTCACAGATTGTCACACAGACCGAGTCTGCCGAGCTTCAGGCTCCTCCACAGGTGACCACACTCCAACGGGACTCACACTCTATGGAGCTCCCACAGGGAGCCTTCACCAGTGCGCCCAACCCTGCCCCCCAGCAGCACGGCACCCCACCTCTTCAGGCAACCCTCCCTGGTGAACCCCTCGGCTCAGACTACACCACCATATCTTCCACCATTGTCCCGCTGATCCACTACTCAGCTTCAGCAGCTCTGTGGATGTTCACAGCAATGGTTGCAGCAGTAATCATCCTGTACCGGTGCTTCCAGTTCACACGATCCCTCATTTGGGCTCGGCACCCGGACAGCACTGAGACAGATGCCCCCCCCCTTTCAGGCCACAGTAACACTACCTAGAGACTCTGCCTGGGCGCTGACACCCCACCTCCGTCACAGCCCGACGGCTGACTCACTGTCCTTCACCTGGCCAAACCCCGAACACCACGTCACCACCCACCTTACAGGCTCCGGTGGTGACACCAACCTCGGCTCTGCTCCTGGACACCACACACCTGCACCAGGTGGTGATCCCGAGCAGCCCATCACCACCCACCTCACAGGCTCCGGTGGTGACGCCAGCCCCGGCTCTGCTCCTGGACACCACACACCTACATCAGGTGGTGATCCCGAACAACCCGTCACCAACCACCCCACGGGCTCCGGTGGTGACACCAATACCGACGTCATCACCCACACAACAAGCACCGGCTCTGACACCGGCACCACCACGGCTCCTATGGCTTTGCACAGGGACCCGGAGGATGGCGCCATTCCCTCCGAGGTCCCCACCGTCACCGCCATGAGAGACTCTGGCGGTGATACCGAAGCACACCCGGACTCAGATATGACAGACAGGGGCCTGGGAGACGACACTCTTCCTCCTAAGGCCCCCACCGCCACCACCATGAGTGACTCTGGGGGTGGCACCGACACAATGTATAGCTGGCATTTTACCGGGTAAAGGATTTTGGGCCTTGGTAATACCAGGTAAAATACCGGTATTACTTTACCCGGTATTACTAGGGTAATACCGGGATGGGAATTTTGGCAATATTCAAGAAAAGCGGCTTTAACGAACATCTAATCTATTAAAATTGTATCAAATCAAGCACATGTTGCACATTGCAACCTCGCCCATCGTTCCCGAAACTTGCTATTGTCTTTCTTCCACGAATTTCGAAATTCCGAAAATTTCCCAAAATTTTCATGTCACAGGTTTCGGCCATTTCGGTAAGGTAATCGGGTAATCGGTGCGAACTTTCATGGTAAAATTGGGTACAATCGATGGTATGGCGGGGGTAATACCCGGTAATACTCGTACCCGGTATTACCAAAGGTATGAAAATTTGGTAAAATGCGGTGATACCACCCTGCACTGGGGTAATGAAATCTGGGGTAAAGTGCTGGAATATCGGTATCGACAGTCGAGATCGACCTCGATATCGATATCCCGGTCTGTCATCTTTGGTGCGTCACACGTGACAGTTCCTAGAGAATAATAACCTTATATTCCATCTAATGTATGTTATTCTCGTGGCTTTCGGTTCATCCCTTGCACGCACGTCTCACTGCCTGAGACTGCTTTTCTAGCAGGTTATGTGCCCACTCACCTTCGAGTGTTTACTTTTCTGATTGTATGGACGGTCATTTTTAGCTTACTGTATTTCCGTTCGTTTCAGTCCCCGGGGTGTGATTCACCCGCCCACGATTTATTCAGGAAAGCACCTCTGGTGCAGGGGAGGCGTGCGACTAGCTTAGATGCCGGAAGTTGATTCTTTGCCTGGCACCCTGGGAGAGGCGGTGGCTCTCCTGGCATCGGCGGACAGTAAGTTGGAGAAGGGGGCATCTCTGGGGCATCGGAAGTTGCTGACAGTTTGCTCCATGTTGCGCGACGTGATTTCTTTTTATCAGAGCGTTGCAGCCGCTGTTTCTTCTCCAGTCCCTGGCGTGGACATTTCGATTGGGCCAGATTGTTTGGAGACCCCGCCAGTCATTTTGCAGATTTCTATTGCGTCTGAGGGCGTTGGGGTTGGTGGTGCGATTTTATCGACGCACTACCAACCCACCTCTGTGCTCTCAGCTGACTGTGAGACCCAAGTTTCGCTCGTCGATCTTGGGTCCGATGTTTTTACGCAAACAGCATTCATTCCGCAGAATTTGCCACGGACCCCCTTGGCTCGCGCTGAGCCGAGGGAGCACGCTCGCACTATTGTGCAGCGTGAAGTTATTCATCGCTATCTCGACTCTCGGCCGGCAGGGTCCTTTGCTGCTGGCGCTACTGCTTTTCAGAGCCCCGATGATTTTTCGACCGATCATGTGGATGCTCTTTGCGGTTCGGTAGATGATCAAGATGACTCCCAGAACCCTCCAGGGTACTGGGACGAGTCTGATTTTGAGGACGAGAATGATGGGTCTCAGAACCCTCCAGGGTACTGGGACGAGTCAGATTTTAGTGAAGAAGAGTATTTTTCGGAATCCGCTGTTTCTCTACCCCACTTGGGAGTTTCTCACTCCGGTGCTCCCCTCGAGCCTGGAGTTGATTCGTTCGAGGAGCCAGCAGATGACTCTCCACTTGGAGAGAGCAATATTTCTGATAATTACGAGCAGTCGGAGGCCTGGGACGACGAGGCCAACGACGATTACGAAACCGCTGAGGGCGGTTACACCGCTGCGGAGTGGGAGGCTTGGGAGGCCTCCCACAACGCGCATGGGCATGATCACGTAGACCACCAGCTCTACCAGGGTGGTTCGGGATTTTCCGACGATTCTGCTGTCGGCGGACAGTCTGACTTCGTGGATTACGACGACGATTATGGTGACCAGCATGGGGACTACGACTGTGGTGGTGCCTACGATGGCTACGATGATGGTGGCTATTACTATTGACTGGTTTCTCTTTTGTTTCTTTGCGACGTATCCGTTCGCGGCGGCTTTCTATCTCTTTCATTGTTGATTTACTCACGACACTTGTCGGCTGCACTTTATTTCTTTGTTTCAGCTGATTTACTCGCGACACTAGCTGGCGGCGGCTCTATTCATTTCTGGTTGGATCCGACACAGTATTATTCTATGTGATTCGATGTGCACCGTTGTAAGACCCCAGAGGAGGGCAATTTTGGTAACAGCATTTATTTCGGGAATCCTACTAGTACCACTCGCCAGCAGAGATCTTAGCCGTTGACCAGGCACGAGCGTGCTCTGAATTGCTTGATGACATCAGAGATTTGAGTGCAAGACCGAACACGAGCGTGCTCTGAATTTATGGAAATCAGCAGATTCTTTTTACCGTTTGAACGTCCACTCGACGGGCAGATTTTGAAAATTGAAACTTAGCCACTCAGCATTTGTTTATTACCTAGGTGTCACTATAGCATGCACTATATGCTTACTTGTGATCTTGTGTGTTAGCATTCCGAACTGTGACATGCTGCTGACTAGATAACTATTCAGACTTGGAGCCTTAACACTTAACTAGTCAGAGTGGTGTGTTTGTCACTGTCACTAGCTTGTGTGTCCCACCTCAGGTGAGGTGGTGTGCTGGAATATCGGTATCGACAGTCGAGATCGACCTCGATATCGATATCCCGGTCTGTCACCTTTGGTGCGTCACACGTGACAGTTCCTAGAGACTAACCTTATATTCCATCTAATGTTATTCTCGTGGCTTTCGGTTCATCCCTTGCACGCACGTCTGACTGCCTGAGACTGCTTTTCTAGCATAAAGTAATACCGGGTAAAATACCGGTATTACTTTTACCAGGTATTACCTTTGGTAAAATTTGTGCCAGCCATAACACAATGGAAGGGGTACACCGGGCCTGGGCAGACTACTACAGTGACACAGACAGCACGCCCGACCTCACCCCGGATTCCTCAAGCAGCGACTCAGCTGACGAGGGTTTTCCATCTATCCACACGCCTCAGTCCGAGGAACAGACAGCCGCCACCGCAGCGCCCACGGACACAGGCGCAACACCCCCTCAGAGTCACCAAAACACTTTTGATATCTACCGGTGGGCAGCAGCTGCAGCCACTGCCCCGCCGGCAACCTTTACCTTCCCGCCCCAGTCCACCTCACGGGACACCTCACCCGAACCGTTGAGGCAACCTAGCACCACACAGCCCACACCATCAGCTCCAGGTATCAGTGTCTCACTCGACACCACAGAGCAGGACCAGTGGTATGCCACATACCTCCTCACCAGTGGCAGACACATAGATGAGGACCTCGACCTGTCCGGTTGTTATGATGATTTTAATGATCATCAACACGACCATGGACAGCAGGGTTGACTATCTCATCCCCTGGCCGGCAGCAACCAGGGGAGTAACACGGCCTGCACGGGTCACAAATTCACCGACCCACTCAGTGACGACGATACAGTACTCTTCCCTCTCTATGAGAAGGGACGGAGACACCACAACACACATAAAGAGCTCCTAGTAGACTCTGGAGCCTCACACCTCCTCCTTCGTGACCGACAGTTGTTCACCCAGATAGCACCATGTACGTCCAGTCTCAGGGTCCTATACGGACAAAATGAGACGCGGCTGCTATTGAACTGTAGCAAGCACGCGCAAGTATGTAGTGGGGTATGAGTGCAGCAGTTATGTGACCAGAATGCTTGCTCGAGCCCAATGCTCCTCATATTACCTCAATGCCCTCTAAGGTGACTACTTTACCGGTAATGTGAGTATGGGGTGTGGTAATACCGGGTAATTTACCAGGTATTACCAGGTAATTTTCCCCCAAAATACCAAATTTATCGGTAATACCTTTTATATACATACTTAAGAAATACCGGGTAATTTACCAAAATTATTACCCAGTCACCTTAATGCCCTCACGCGTCATACGCGTTACCACCATCGGGTTGTGAACCCGAGGGCATTGGGTGAACTACCCGCATCGGCTGGTCGATATAGCCATTGATGCTCGCATGCTGTTCAGCTCATGCTTGAAGCGAAGACGAGTCTTCTCAGAACACTTCGGTTCTTCAAGAATTGTCTTGCTTCGCCATCTCGATGCCAATACCTGGCCTCTCGATGACAGATGTCACGCAAGGTGAGTGGATGACAGACATTATGACTGCACATGTCATAGTCGACCGTACTGATAATACTCGACGACTGTATGTCATTATGACATAAGACATGACATGACATGACATAGTATGACATGTATGACAGGTATGACCGGTATGACATATATGACACATATGTCATCGGTCATATCCCTGACAGATCTCCCCTCTTAGAAATGTTGTGTCCTCACAATATAGGGTGCATACCTTTTGTATATGTCTTTGATGTCTTTGTTGTTGAGCTGGTACCAGTCTTCTTACACCGATGAGGCGTCCCTCAACGTGTTTTAGGATATCGGGGGGAGCCAAGTCCCCTTTAAACCCTCACCTTAGGCATATAGCCCTACAGTTCTTAGGATGTAGCCCCCCTTGAATTGCGTTTCATATTTCAGAGTGACGTTTCAGGGTATCTTCCGAGGTTTACGTTACGGATAGATATTGCGCTTGCCGATCGACTTTCGACCCAAAGGGTACGAAATCCATTGGGAATCCCAAATCTGTTTCCACGGCTTATAGTGCATCCACCCCTTCCTCCCCTCGAAGAGCTACTTCCGAGGTTCACAGGCAGAATGGAGGTTTGTTTTAATGCAAACGGAGGAGGCCCTGCTTAACGAGATATCGGAGGGTCTCTATGAGTCCACTTTAAATCCTCACCCGATCTGCCAAACTCCTTTTCGGTCCGGTACGCGCGCACTGACGAACATTTCATAGGATGGATTCGTCAACGTACTAATGTGAATTCGTTTAGTTGTGTATGTCAATCATAACTCAGGATCACAACTCCGTGCAAGGGTATGATTTGATACAAGGCTCACTACACCTTAGCAAGGATTCCTCATCCTGATACACCATTCCTGCTCCTGATACAACATAATGATAGAACATTAAGAGCAGGGTATAAAGATGATCGACATGTATTACTATATATTACAAGAAGTAAGGGCAAAAGGCTTTAATATAATTATGTTAGCCTTCATAGGCAGCTATAATGTCTGCTGCATTGGTCAGCTCTGAGGCTTTGACCCAGGTGTCATGTTCAGGGCCGTAGCCTGCGTATCGCACTAAATAGTACTTGACACCTCTAGTGATCTTATCTGAGAGTATATGTGATATCTCAAACAGTGGTTGCCCTTCTTCGGTGATCATCTGTGGCAGAGGCAAAGGTGCTTGGATCGAGTCATTATGCAGCTCTATTCTGGATACAGGCTGAACCGGATGGATACGAATGTCGAGATCCCCGAAATCTAACTCATAAGCACGTCCATGGCTGAGAACTTTAGATATGGTGAACGGCCCAATATATGGCTGCTTAAAGTGTCTGCCTGCCTCTGTCAAACCAGTCCATTGAATAAACTCAGTCCGTAGAAGAACTTTCTGCCCTACTGCAAATTGTCGGGGCATGTGAGTCTTATTGAATCTGGCTCGGTTAATTTCTGCTGCTCGGGAAATGTTGTCTACCGCATTGGCATGTACAGCCGTGTACTGGTCAAAGTGATCTCGAATAGCGTTCTGTATTGGAACAGGAGCTTCTGGCGGAATAGTGATTGCCAGATCATGAGGCGAAAGTGGCTGCGCCATCGAGTCGAGATAAAATGGTGTGTAACCAGTCGTAGCAGAAACCGTGTTGTTAATTGCAAACTCCACCAGAGGCAACTTGTCCTCCCACGAATTGGCTGAAGTATCGTTGCAACAACACCTGAGGAGAAAAATACTATCTAATCAGTTTATAAACCAGAGGATGGTGAATCATGCATCAAACAAAATGAAAAATACCTGAGGATGTCCTCAATGAAGGCATGGCTCCTCTCATTGCTTGCATTCGACTGTGGATGGTGTGAAGACGTCATAGACAATCTCGTACCAGTAGATTTCCATAGTGTTTGCCAGAATGAAGAAGTAAATCTGGGGTCTCGATCTGAGATGATGTTTCTCGGAAGACCATGGAGCTTGAAGATATGCTGCATATATATTGAAGCAGTGTGCTGAGCAGTCCAGGTCATGTTGAAGGGAATGAGATGACAGCGATGAGTGAATTGACACACTACCACAAATATACTGTCGTGCCCATTAGTGGTGATAGGCAGGTCAGTAATCCAGTCAAGAGATACATCAAGCCATTTTGTCTTAGGCACACAATAGCGTATATGTGACTGACCATAAGGTTTGTGTCTCCTCGTTTTCTGGCGTTGGCACACGGGGCACTCCCGAATGTACTGAATTGCTGCCTTCGTCATTCCTGGCCAGTAATATCGGTTACGCAATAGATGGAGCATGCGATTTTTTCCTACATGACCTGAAACAGTGGCTGAGTGGCACTCATGAAGTAGAATAATGTGGCGAAGCTGTGTGATCTCACCGTCATCTGTAGGAACTTTGGCAGTAGGTGGAATGTAAAGCTGTCTGCCAAAAATGGTCTTGCGATAGATCAACCCCTGAATGAGTTCGAAATTGCTGACTGTCTGTGATGATGTCGATGATGCCAGCTTGGATAATATAGATTGTGCAAATGTATCACGATCATACTGAGATATAATAATGTCGTGGAGCTGATGACCCGATGATGCAGATATAAGAGCAATAAATGTAGGGTCTGTAGATGTCATATCAGCTGATGAAGTTGCCAATGAGGCAATGTGATGTTGCAGACTATCAGTGAGTTCAAAGAGAGCAGAAATACGTGTGAGTGCATCTGCAACCTTATTCTTCTCGCCTGCAATGTGCTCAATCCGAAAGTTGTACTTGGAGAGCTCATCCAACCACCTCGCCTGTTTGGGGCTTAGTGTGGATTTGGACTGGAAATAAACCAGTGGCTGATGATCTGAGCGAACGATAGTCTCTGGAGCTCCCAGCAAGATGTGACGAAAGAACCGGAAGCCCTCCACAACGAATGACAAAGAGCTCGATCTCAGGAATAGGCCAGCGTCTCTGCGTATCAGAAAGAGTGACGCTGTGATAGCCACACGGCCTCATACCTTTTCCTTGATCCTGTAAGACTACTTGGCCAACGTGTGTGCCTGATCCATCGACCACCATAATAGATGGCAGTTTCTGATCTGGAAGCTGTAGTACTGGAGCATTGCAGATGGCATTTTTGAGATTGTCAAATGCCTGCTGCTGCTCAGATTCCCAGACAAATTCTGCATTATCTTTTAGGAGACGATTGAGTGGCTCGGCAATCTTGGAGAATTTTGGTATAAATCTCCTGAACTGGCCGACCATGCCCAAGAATGACCGAAGTGAAGACTTGCCATCTTTTGCCATACGGCGTAGAGGCTGTTTTCCAACGGTTGGACCATAGGACACTGGAGGCTGAATAGCCATGACTGCACGGATTCTGTCTTCGATGATTGAAAGGCCTGCCTCTGAGATGTGGTATCTGATAAAGTCGATGCATCTGACGAACAACTCAACCTTTGTTAGAAGGCCTGATGTAGAACTGATGATCTCTGCAGCGCTGTAAGAACTGTCGAACATGCTTCACGTGGCTGTCAAAATCTGGACTGTACACTATGGTGTCATCCATGAAAATGACCAAGAACTGATCAATGAAGTCAAAGAATGCTCGATTTCCAACACGTAGAGTGGTCGCAGGAGCGTTAGTTAACCCAAAGGGCATCACTGTCCACTCGTATGAACCATATCTAGTACGTATTGCTGTCTTATGAATGTCGTCTGGATGGATGGGTATCTGATGGGAAAACTGGTTGAAATCGAATCTGCTGAACCAACGTGCCCCCTTAAGCTGTTCAAGAAGGGTATCATGAGGTGGCAATGGACACGTGTCCTTTATGGTGATGTTTTTAAGGGCTCGATAATCACAGCACATCCTCCCCTTCCCCCGTGGCTTAGGAGCGAAAATGATTGGGCACCCATATGGTGATGATGATGGACGAAGGATACCCAATTCGACATATTTGATGATCTGTCGTTTGAGTTCCTCCATCATAGGCACTGGAATAGTACGAACTGGCTGTGATGGTGGCTTATGCCCAGGTTCAATGTTGATGCGATGATATCCACCTTCAAACCGTCCTGGCCTATGGCCAGCTGGAAGATCCTCCTGGAAAATATCTGAAAAGTCTTCTCTGATTAGATCACGTGCTGCTGTGACCTCTGGGTCTTCCATGGTAGTGTCTGAGTCAGTTGTTGTCATGACCAATTCACCATCGACCTCTGAGAGAAAAAAGAGATAAGCTACGGCTTGTTCAGCCGAACCACTGGACCGTATACGTCGCAGGTGCTTCCTCATAGTGGTGGCACTGACCAATTCCATTTCAGGAAGGCCATCTGAGTCTGGAGTTTCTTCAACTCTGGACAGAACTGTACGAACACTGAAACCTGATGAGTGTGTCTTGGTGATCGTCATGTTCTTGGACTGAAAGTCAATATGTGGGTTCCTTCTCTCCAACCAATCCTGTCCCAGGATGACTGTGAAGGGTTTCATGTCAATAACATAGAGATCTACTGAATCCTTATACTTAACCAGCGTGAATGCTGCAGTGTGTGCGTGTGGGTATGTCCCTGACTGCTGGTGGTTTGGTGCTGGGTCGCAGGCGGATGATTCAAAACTGGTAGCCGGGTCATTTGTGTCAGTCCACCGCTGCCGGTCAAAAAACGTTTCCCCGTACCCCGAGGACTTCGCAATGGACCTCCTCGACTACGACAAGGAGCGGTTCGAGCTATGCTACGGGGTCGTGGAGGGCGTCCCTGGAGGTACCAGTGTCAATATTCCCAAGGGGGGATTATTCCCAGGGACGTCGTGGAGGTCCTCCTCAAGTTTGGAATCAAACCGTCGCCCCACGACGAGAAGGGCGTCGCGGGGGACCACCACGACCGAATCCTAGCGATGCACCAGGAGTCCATCGCGAAGTTCCTGGCGCTCCCCACGAACGCCGAGAAGAAGATAAAGGAGGAGGATCTGCAGCACGACGCGACCTCCATCATGGAGGAAGGACTCCTGGTGTGGTAAGTATTTCTACCCCCTTCGCACGTTTTGCCAGTGCCAACAACGGATCCAAACCGGCTTCTTCGGAGCCTGGAGCTAGTCCGCGTCGATCCGATCCCGAGGCTGATTATTTGGGGATCCAACCGATCCCGATTCGGGCGAAGGCTGATTATTTCTGAATCGAATCGAGCCCGAGGCTGATTATTTTAGATTTCGGTCGATCCCGATTCATGCCGATCCTGGTTTTTCTCGCATCGATTCGATTCCGAGCCAAAATATGCGAAAATCCGACCAATTCGGAGCCACCGAACCATTATTGCAGTGATTTAGGGGTGGGGAAAAGTACTACGCCCCGTAGTACTACGATGAGACGCGGAGACGTGGATATTTTGAATATATTTCCTAATTGCAGTATTGAGTGAGCATACCAAGCAAGATAACGCGATCCTAACTATGAGCATACCAAACAAGAAAATCATATCCTCATTATCGCAGTGAGCATATCATAATCAGATCCGCCTAATTATTGCAATGAGCACATTAAACAAGATAATTAGTTCCTAATTATTGCAGTAAACATATACTACGTATATGTGTAACAAGATAATCAGCAGGTCCTAATTATTGCAATGTGCATGTTAAACAAGTGCACATCGGTTCGCTTGATTATTGCAATGTATTTAGCCAAATAATCAACACTCAAGTACTGCAGCAGGCATAAATATATGCTACATGATAGTCAACACCTAATCATTTGAGCATATAAAACAAGACAATATCAAACACGATTAACGCGACTGCACAACATGCGGTAGACTATATCACAACTGTACTATATAAATGTGTATAAATGTTATAGGTAGAATATAAATGTTATAGGTATCGTGGCGGAATCTGTTCCACTGGGCCAGTTGAATCCAGTAACCTTCGTGGTCAGGAGCGTCCAATACATCGTCCTCTACCTGTAAACGTCCACTCACAGAAGTATCGACGCGGTCAGTCGGTAATAGCGAGAATAGCGGGCGGATATGCAAGGCGAGTAAAAATTGTCGGTGCATCGATGTGATGTTATGCGTATCAACTACACATGAAGAACAAACGGCAGTGGCAATAGTAATAGCTTTGCATACCGACGCATGATTAACAAAAAAACCACTCGCACATGTATGACACGTACATACCTGAAAGCGGATGGCTTCCGTCTTCAAGCGCCCGTTACCAAACTGGTGGCAAATAGAATATTGCACCGCAGTTGCCAGGAAGGTCTTCGCCTTTTCATAGGCTGGGATGGCGTTGGACCATCTCCCTGGAACTTCTATAACCACGGACAGCTGAACCTGTTCAGGCCCAAGCAAGGTACTTCTTCACCACCTCGCAAGGGAGGGATGTCTGCTTCGACTGCTTGCTACTCTTGGCGGACATATCGCAGCGTCGATCAGAGGTAGTGTCAGGATCTAGCCGGTGTGGAGGCCTCCCAGGTAGGCAAGGTCCGGCGTTCGGGAATTCTGACGAAGTTTTGTCAGGACGAAAGGAGTTAATGTGATAATCGGCTGATAGCACATCCAGCGCAGGTCGGAAAATTCAAATTCTCAGAATATGTTACGCTGTCTCCGTCGGATTACGGAGCCAGATCCTCAATTTCACGGGATCGACTCGATACAAAGCCAATCGGAGCCCGGGTGACGTGTAGTTCCGATCGATCCAAATCCTGAAAGTACAAAAACTCGTTCGAGCCCGATCCGGGTGAGTCCCGAAATTTTGTGGATTCGGTCGACGCCATTCCTGAATCTCCGGGGACTCGCTCGAGCCCGATCCGGTCGGATGCCAAAAAAGTTGGGCTCGAGTCGAGACAGAGCCTGCTCAAATCTTGGATCGAAGGTCGGAGCCCGGGTTGTCTCGGGATCCGTTGTCGGCACTGCGTTTTGCCCCCACCCCTGTAAACCTGGGTCCCGCACGGTCCGGTGTTCTGCCCCCATCCCGCCCCCGTACGTTCTGTATGGTCCCACGTGTCGCCCCAACCCCGCCCCAGTATACTATGTCACAGTTGTGTTGTGTGGTGTGTTTACGCGTGCAGGTTGCCAGTGCACCATGTGAAGCTTTCCAAAAATGCTTCCAAGGTTTTCGCTGGCTTGAAGGTTCAGACCAAGCAGGAAGCTGCTGAGCGTGTTGCTGCCAGCCTTGCGGCGAAAGCAGCCCGAGAAAAGGGGGCGAAGGAGAATCTCGTCAAGGCCAAGCGAAAAAAGGAAGGGAGTAATGAAGCGGAGGAAAAAAAGAAAAGAAAGAAGAAGGCAGCTGAAGTGGAGAATAACGAGCAGACCGAGGAGGTGGTGGAGGCTATGGAGGAGACCGGGGATGGCGTGGGGGCCGATATTGAGGAAGACGATGATGGCGGAAAGAACGATGGAAACGGGGACGAGGATGTGCGGGACGAGGGGGAGACACAGGACAAGGATGATGCCGACGACGATAGTGGTAGTGGTAGCGAGAGTAGTAAGGCCAGTGGCGAAACTGAAGACTAATATTGTTAAATAGCCGAAGTTGCTTATTAGCTGCACTTTCGTTACTGGTAAATAATGTATATTTTTATATACTGGTTCCACATTGGTCCCGCATTGGTCCCGCATGTGTACCTGCCACTGGACCCATGTCAAACACATCTAGTCCATGTATTGGACCCAGCATGGACCTAGCATGGACCCACTTAATACCCACATGGACCCGCTGAATAACCACATGGACCCGTCGAATAATCGCACGGACCCACATAATATTCGCATGGACCCGCCGGACAACCATATGGACCTACAAAGTAATCGCACAAACCCGCTTAATAATCACATGGACCCCACTTAATAACCGCATGGACCGCTGAATAATCGTATGGACCAATAAAGTAATCACATGGACCCGCCGAATAACCATATGGACCCACATAACAAACGCATGGACCCGCTTAATACCCACATGGACCCGCTTAATAATCACATGGACCCCACTTAATAACCGCATGGGATCTCGCCGAAAAATCGTATGGACCCACAAAATAATCAGCATGGACCCAAGCTCGACAACCATATGGACCCACATAGTAGCTCGCCGCATGGACCCCGCGAATTAAACGCATGGACCCGCGGAAAGTCGCATGGACCCGCAAGATAAGCACACGGACCCGCTTAATAACCGCATGGACCCGCAAGACCATCATACAAAACCGCTTAATAATCGCATGGACCCGATGAATAATCACATGGACCCGCTGCAGAATCACCCGGACCCGCTTAATACTCGCACGGACCTACTAAATTGTCGCTTGGACCCGCTTAAACACCACATGGACCTGCTGAGTAATCATATGGGCCAATCGTGCGAGCGCCCAAACGGGCGGGGTCCATGCTGGGTCCATGTGATGCTATCCCTACGGGTCCATGCGAGGTCCATGCATCGCATGGACCCGTAGGAATGTCTGACCATCGGACCCATGTGGTCCTTACCGGTCCATGTGGGGTCCATGTGATGATAACCGAGTGGTCCCCGTGAAGTCCATGCGATTATGCCTATGGGTCCATGCGGGGTCCATGCGGGGTCCATGCGTCGCATGGACCCGTAGCAATGTCTGACCATCGGACCCATGTGGTCCTTACCGGTCCATGTGGGGTCCACATGCTACGTACACACTGAGGGGTATCACATGGACCCCACATGGACCCGTTGGGATGGTCCATGTGAGGTCCATGTGACTGAAAACCGCATGGACCCCACATGGACCTTCAATGGACCCCACATGGACCTTCAATGGACCCCACATGGACCCCTAGGGAGAAATGTCTGACCATTTGGGGCATGTGAGGACCATTCCAAGTCCACGTGGGTCCACGTGAGGTCCATGTGGGGTCCATGTGATTTTTGAATCACATGGACCCGTCCCCATTTGGTAGGGAATGTAGCATTGGGAAGATAGGATGTACAGGGTAATTGGCTTCCTCCAGCCAACCCCACTGAGAATGATGATGAGTCTGTTGGTGATATACCAAGCTGAGAAGCGAACTGAATAAATGACGATGTCGCTCCTGGATCCACCAAAATGCGAGTACTCTGTCCATATACTTTCCCTTTGTACAACAACAGCTTCTTCTGTGATTTCAGCTGTGCTGTCTGTGACTGCATATGTGCGATGTGTTCTGAGGGAGTATCCATCTGCTGGAACTGAAGTGTCAGACTGGATAGGACTTCTTCTGAGATACTCTCAACTTGGCCACTTGCTTCAGTGGCATGTTCAGGCTGATTTATCGGGGAATCCTCATCACTGGTACTTGTGCAGTACCCGGAGAGTTTTCCCGAGGAGCTGGAGCTGATGCTGAAGCTGGAGCTGCAACTGCTGCATTGATGCTCTGCTGATTTTGTAACTCCTTAACCAGGGTGTTGACTGTTTTTACGAGTTTGTTAGACTCATTTTTACCACCCTGATTATTCTGCTGCTGCTGTCCTCTGTTCCGATTGAAGTTAGGATTAGGATTAGGAGCTGGAGGCTTGCCTTGTATGGCTTTTCCATCTGCTGTGCTGGTGGCGAAGCAATCCTGTTTGATGTGACCTGGACGACCACAACGCTGACAAGACTGGGAAGGAGATGATGCTGATCCTTTTCCTTTCCCTTTCCCTTTGCCTTTTCCTTTGCCTTTCCATTTATTCTTTTGGGAATTCTGGTTGGCCTGATTCTGATTGCCACGATTCTGATTGCTACGGTCATATGGTTTATTGCCACGACCTTTGTCCTTTTCCTTTCTGACTGGACCTCCTGACTGTTCCTTCTGTCCCCTATAATGTAGGGTCTCTGACTGCTTCGAATGAACTACATAATTCAAGTCGAGCAGGACCTGTGTGGTCTGTGCCCACGTCAGGTTATTCCTTTCATCATCCGTAAGGAATCTAAGATGGAACTGTTTTTTGAGGTCTGACTCCATATTGCTAACAAACCTATCCTTGATCAGGACATCATCCAAATCATCTGATGCTACTAAAGAAGCCAGTGACGTGAATGTGCGTAGGTAATCCGAGAATGTCTGGTTGCCCTGCTGTAATGCCATCAAATGTTTTCTGGCAACTGACTTCTTGTGGGGATTTCCGAACTGCCTGAGGAATGTGGTCCTGACATGTTCATATGTGGCATCAGGTGTTTTAGCCACGACATGAAAGAAGTGTCTGTCATTATTATGGAGGAAAGTGAGAAAGACTGTGATGAGATCCTTGTCTGGTGCTCCAGGATATGTGAACTGGAAGTATCTGTCTACTGTCTCAATCCATACCGCTGCATCCTGTCCAACTCTGTATTCCTTAGGTGGATTCATTTTCACCTTCGGAACGAGTGCTGTTGGAACTGCTGCTGAATGAATCTGACCATCATCCGGGTCTGTGAAGACAGGTGGAGCATGATCCTCTGTATATTCCTCATCTGGTTCCTGAGGCTCTGTGTCTGGATCTCTGTATCGACTCATGTCAGGTTTCATTCTGCTGATGGCATCGAAGTACCCTATCTCATCATACCGTGTCTGAGTGTCAGCATATCCAGTTAACCATTTTGGAACCTTGAATCTGCTGAAGGAATCATAAGAACCCAGAATATCAAAGAACCAGTTGGATGGATCTGCAGGTATCTGTGGTATTTCTGCCATCTAAACAAACAAACTCCACACCAACAAAACCTTCAAAAGCTGATGTGCGTGTGTGTGATATATATATATGTGTGTGTGTGTGTGTGTACATGTATCATTTTTATACATTGATATAATGAGGTGAAGTATATATATGATTCCACCTTCTTCCCCCGCCTCAAGGAAGTGTGAAAACCACAGGCAGTTGTCAAGTGCCTATTACCTCATCAAATAGCATGCAATCCTGATAAGGACGCAGCTGTACAGTCCTTGGGATGTTGCCCTACAGTTCTTGGGTTGTTGCCCGATATATTAGTCATGCATGTGCTGATTTCAGCATGACCATTATGCCAAATACAGTGTTGTTCACCAGTATTTAGTGGCATTTCAGGGTGTTACGGGTTACAGTGACCCTAGTCACATACAGTAACATTAGGGTGTTATATAGTATCAGTAACACCTATTTATATCAAATTTTAGCAGTATGCATGTTTACTGGAAGGAAAGAAGTAAAACTGCATTTAGCATGTCACTGCTAATTATGCGACTCTTGAGGTGCTGTTACACCCCTAAGTTTTTACACATAATTTTTAAGGTGTTACACGAGGTGTGAAGTGCTCAGGTATTTTTGCATATACCATTGATAGGCGAAAAATTGGATCCGCGAAAAAAATTGGACTCAAATTTTCATTTTCAAATCTAACGTGTGAGATTTTTACCCATCATTTTTGGCACTTTCTGGCTTATCTATATATATGTAAGCCATAGTGTACACTATAGTGTACACGTCTGTCACAACTCTGTAATATACCTCACTCGCACCCATGAAATGGAAATTGACAGTTTTTCATGGTGTTTTGTGAAGATATGTGTATGGCCATCATATGGGGTTTTACTGATTTAAACCCATGACAAACTGGCCAAACCCTAATATGTAGATATATCAATAGTGACTTACAGTCACTTAATGATAACTTGTCAGTTGATTTATTACTTACTTAGGATTATCAATTCCTTAGATAACCTTAGCCAGTAGCTTAAGGCGAGACTAACTCCTCGGTTCGGTCGCCTGTCCTTGGCTGTTGATCACGCTGCCTACCCACGAATGGGTCTGCTGGAGGTCTTCTTTATCTCTTCGGATCTATGACAATACTCTGGATGGTGGTGCCATCCAGATACTAAGTAACTTGAGCAAATGCTCATAGTAATCAGGTAATTATCATTTGCTTAGGCGTATGGTGGTGCACTGGAAGAGTATCAAAATGATATCTTCAGTTTCTAAGCAAATCAGAACAATGCTTGTACAATTAGAGCAATGTCTGTTCAAATACCTATCGATCAGCTACATCATTGTCAAGATGAGTTCTGATCTGAGTGATTACTGAAATATGCTTTGAAGTGATCAATTGTTCTGAATCAACTGTCAAATGCATAGTACTCGATGGTGTTGCTCCAGCGATATTGTGAAAGGGGCATGGACAGTGTTCAACAGTTACCAGCTGTTTTGTGAACACTGTATACTGCCTTCGGGTCTGGAGATGTTCTCCATCCAGCCCTTCAGCATGTGGATTTATCCTATCCCTTATATATCGCCATCACTTGACATCCCACACGCACATGTGTTTGTTGGATGGTATCTATGTCATCATACATGTGATGTTGATATAATACTTGATCATATACACTTAGTGAGTCAGTGTAATGTCAGCATACATAGTGATGTCAGTGACTTATGTATTGTGCAGGTACTTTCTCATTCAGTACACTTAAGCAAATTGATAGTGATTAATCATACAAGTTAATCTGTATACCAATGGACAGCATATAGCAAGTATGATGCATATCAATATACTTATTATACTGTTGTAATCCTGTACTTCTCATCATGATGGATGATGAGTTGAATGGTATATTTTCACAAGTGGCTCCGGTGTGTATTCCATCTTGATCAACAGGAGAACAGTTATCCCATCCCAAATCCTCCGTCAGGGATAACTGAGCTAATTCCTGTCTTCATGACCAAGCTTGGCACCTTATACCATTTGGATTTCAATTATAACCTACTTGTAAGATCTAGCATATATGTGTGATATGCACGGCATCTCGATGGCGAAGCAAGACAAGTTCTTGAAGAACGAACTGTTCTGAGAGGACGCGTCTTCGCTTCAAGCATGAACTGAACAGCATGCGAGTATCAATGGCTATTTCGACCAGCCGATACGGTCAGTTCACCCAATGCTCTCGGGTTCACAACCCGATGGTGGTAACGCTTATGAAGCGTGAGGGCATTGAGGTATATGAGGAGCATTGCGCTCAAGCAGGCACTTCTGGACACCAGAGCGCTGCACTCATATCCCACCGAGTATCATCGCGTGTTGCTACAGTTCAATAGCAGCCGCGTAGTCTTTAAGGTTGATATCCAACCTTGACAGTGGTATTCTCCGCTCAGGCAAAGAACGAGGACATAAGAGTGTGTGCAGCAGACGATATATTGTATATAGATTTGTATACAACTGTGTGTGTGTGTGTGTGTGTGTGACAGGTTTCGCGCATACATATCGGCGACAGAGCTCGCACATATACTAATATATCGAATATCTACAAGTGTATAACAGCATTCGCTGCAACATCGTCAGCAAACGGAGTGCGCAATAAATTATCAGCGCGAACATATTCGCAGCTAACATCATTCGCAGCAAAATCATCGGCAAATAAACAGCGACAAGGTGTGCGCACAGCGTACGGATCGCACATATATGCTGTCAACATTTCGCAGGGTTGGTATGGTATGCGAGATACGGACGCGCGAACGAAAAATGATCGTCAGTATGTATGATTTACATCAACTGCGACAGGACGCACGAAATTTCGTTATCCACGCGATCGCATTCATACCATGCGACATACACCGGCGACAGCGACATATTGTGTGAAATAAATTGACGACAGCGATGTTCGCTAATAATCCGCACGAATCGTTCACGGTGCAACGCACACATATGATAATTTCGCTATTTGCAAATGATCCGCACGAATCGTTCATCACGACGCGGACGTACGATGATTTTAGCTCGTCAGTGCGATGCGCACCTGCTATGATTTCATCTTATGCAGGGGACGCGCGAATTGAGGGTGCATGATCCGTGGTGCATCTACATGCAGCGCGGCATACAATATGTGTTACGCGCGTACATAGCATGCAATCACGATGATTCGTTCAATACTCGCAGATGTACATAGTTTGCAGTCGGACGCACAATTTTACATCAGATGAACATTGATGCTGCGCAGTGATATGTGTATTATACCAATCATCAGTATACACACATATGCTGTACAATAATAGTGTGCAATGTCATCACCATTTCACACACTTACTATGGTATACACCATGCAGCACTATTCCACTATTATAATACATGCTGACATTGAGTGACAAGTTAATACACTTATGCCACTAATCACAAGTCATCATCACTATCACATACTGCAACTTGCCATTATACTGTAACGTGTGCACCATTCACACTGTTCGTTATAATAATCAGTTTGGTCACAAATACTTGGCATACATGCACACAATCATATGCATATCCAACTTGATCACGATAACAGTTGGCATACATATGCATATACTAACAGTGTAACATGGAAGTATTGCAAGATTAAAAAGTAAGGACTTATCTTAAAATCACCATTTAGTTCTGTTGATCGATTTGGTGACTGTCTGTCCGCGCCTAACCGAGCATAGGTTTGTACCCTATGGAACTGGGGGTTGATCCAGCAATACAACTGTGCTACATTGTAATATGCACATTTTACATACA
Source organism: Cymbomonas tetramitiformis (assembly GCA_001247695.2). Taxonomy (NCBI): domain Eukaryota; kingdom Viridiplantae; phylum Chlorophyta; class Pyramimonadophyceae; order Pyramimonadales; family Pyramimonadaceae; genus Cymbomonas; species Cymbomonas tetramitiformis. Next base: position 28,312 of record LGRX02018734.1, on the reverse strand, counting down.
TGCTAGATTTTGCATCAAAACACCATTTAGCATACCTGCTGTGCAAGTATAGGCTATAAATGAAATCCACTTGGTATAAGGTGCCAATCTTGGTCATAAAGACAGTAATTAGCTCGGTTATTCCTGACGTAGGATTTGGGATGGAATAACTGTTCTACTATTGATCAAAGATGGAATATACACCGGAGCCATTTGTGAAATATATCAATCAACTCGTCATCCATCATGATGAGAAGTGCAGGATTACAACTTACTAACCAAATTGATATGCATCATACTAGCCATATGCTGTCCAGTGGTATACAGATTATCGTGTATGATAAATCACTATCAATTTGCTTAAAGTGTACTAAATCAGCAAGTACCTGCACAATGCACAATCACTGACACTATTATGTATATTGACATTCACTGATTCAGTAAGTGAAATGATCAACTATAATATCAACCACGTGTATGATAATGTAGATACCATCCAACAAACACATGTGCGTGTTGGATGTCAGTGATGGCGATAGCTAAGGTAAACAGGATAAAACCACATGCTGAAGGGCTGGATGGAGAATATCTCCAGACCCGAAGGCATTATACAGTGTTCACAATGCAGCTGGTAACTGCTGAACACTGTCCATACCTTTTTACTATCGCTGGAGCAACACCAACGTCTACATTGCATTCTGACAGTTGATACAGTTCTGATCACTTCAAATGCATGTAACAAATCTCACAGATCAGTAATCATTTTGACAGCTGATAGAGGTTATTACAGACACTGCTCTGATTCATTATTCGAGCTTTGTTCTGATTTACTTGGAATCTGAAGATATCATTTTGATACTCTTTCAGTGAGTAAGTAAGTAATAAATCAACTGACAAGTTATCACTTAAGTGACTGCACTTAACTGTTGATACACCTATATATTCACATTAGGGTTTGGTCTATTTGTCATGGGTTTCAATCAGCAAAACCCAATGTACCAAATATTGACCATACATATATCTTCACATATCAACATGAAAAATGTCAATTTCCATTTCATGTATTCAGGTGAGATATATTACAGAGGTGTAACAGCTGTATACATTGTAGTATACACCTAGTGCTCATACACACTGAGACTTATAAGTCAAAAAGTGGTGAAAATAGGTGAAAATCTCACACGTAAGATTACAAAATGAAAATTCGGGTCCAATTTTTTTTGCTGATCCAATTTTTCACCTATCGACAATATATGAAAAAAATTGTGAGCACTTGTGATATCCTGTAACACCCTAAAATCACGTGTAAAAACTTGGGGGTGTAACGTACATCTCAGGTATCACGTGGTAAACAGTGACATGCTGAATGCAGTTTTCCTTTATTCCTTCGGGAAACATTCATACTGCTCAAATTTGATATAATTAGGTGTTACTGATACCATGTAACACCCTAAGGTCACGTCAGGTGATGAGGGTCACAGTAGCCCGTAACACCCTAAAATGCCACTGAATACTAGTGAACCACGCTATATTTGGCATTTTGGTCATGCTGAAATCAACACATTCATGACCAATATTTCGGGCAGCAATCCTGCTGTAGCCTGAAAGCATATTCAGCCTGGATGCATTTTTAGCCTAGATGCATGTTTAGTGCAGATGCATATTCAAAAATAATACAAGTAATAAATAATGGTAGTAGTCTAGAAGACAGGCAGGCAGGTGATACCCATGGTTCTTGGTGATGGCTTGTACAAGCCTAGTTCTTGGCAGTCTAATCTTGGAAGGGGTTGTTCTACGAGAGCATGTGTGACATCCTACATGCTACTATGGTTATGTCTTGCGGGGTCTTCCTCGCCCTCGGGCGCCATTTTCCGAGGTACCCTGTGCCTTCCTTTGCTTTGCAATGGAAGCCCTCGACTTGGAATAGCAAGGCTTGCAGAACCCCTTGCACCAAAGCTTGTGCGTGGGTTTCTTGCACATTTCACAGATTGGGGCATTTGGCCGATTGGCCAAGCCATCTTGTAGGTCTTGCAACCGCTTGTCTTGAACTGCATAACTGCATACTGTGCTAGGAGGCAAGCACAAGAGCAAGAAAAACGGCTAAGTATAAAACGCAGAAGTACTCAGTACGGAGTACAGTAGGACCGATCAGAATGATGTTGATGTGAGGTGCCTAGACTGTTGTACGGAGTACTCGGTACAGTTGAGTTATGGAAAGAGTTCCTGAATGTATAAGAACTCTAAGAGTAACCCGTTTCGGGGAGATGAACTGAACTGAAAAGTAAAACATAAAAGTAAAGAGCCGTAACTGCTGTATATTGTGTATTGAAAGCATGCACTGATAGCAAAAGCATAACTATTAAGATTTACGAAACCGAAGTCTTGTAGTTGACCAATCGTAAGCATACCTCGTGCGGTCGTTTAATAAGTGTAGAATAGTATAAGTCCGAAACCGTAAAGAAGAGAAGAAGTCAAGTGTGGACTCCTACAAAATGGTAATTAGTTCGTGTTTTCACGTTGCTTCCTTGTCTTTCTTGCGCAAATTCTGATCAACCCGCCCCGCCTTGTGCGATTAGTTAGCGAGTACTAGCACTACGAAATCGAGAATGCCTGTGCTCTCGTTCTTGTTGCGCGGTGGTGTGTGGGATTGAGGGTTCCAGGTTGCTTGGAGCCGCGTCGGTGTGGAGAAATCTAGCTCGACGACAATCTTTTTAGGTGCGAGCGTTGCCTTGAGTCCTGGCACGCATACACGCATAGCACGCATACGTGCTTTTTGGACTCGCAGGTGCGGGATTTTGGAATCTTCTCCGTTTTTCGGCAATTTCGACCCTTCGCGGCGGAAGCGCTGCGCAAATTTTTCAATTTTGCGTAAGCCTTTGCTGAAATTCGGGGTTGGTTCGGGAATTCCCCTACCTTTGATTTAGCTTTCTAGGATCTTCCTTTCCGGAAATCTCCGCGCTTCGGCCGGTGTAGCCACTTGTGCTCGGGCGCAAGTGGTAAATTTCTAGATCGGCGGTTGCTAGTTGCCACGTGTGTCGTGTGCACTTTCGGCTTTAGCTAGATTGAATCTCACGCATAGCACGCATACTATGCCCATGTATTCAGATGAGGAGGAATGCCTCGGTCGGTCGGGCCGGCGTGGGGGGGGTCGGGCCGGCGCCGCCCCCGGCTCGGCCGTGGGGTCCGGTCGGTCGGGGTCTCGCGCTGCGAACCTGCCAGCCGGCCCAGGCTCTGGGGAGTTCTGGGGCGCAGCAGGCGGGTCAGACAGCCGGGATTGGCGCTCCCGTGAGAGGGGGGGGGGAGTGCGGCGCGCGCTTGCGCGCCAATACGTCGGTGAAACCCTCGAGGTTACACCGGCGCGCACGCCCCTGAGAGCCCCTCCAGGGTTGTCTGGTGGGCCCCCCAGGGCCTCGCCACCAAACACCCCTTCACCAGCGAGGGTCAGTGAGGTTGAGCCAGTGTCCGAGCTCGCATTGAGCTCGGCGCTACGGCAGCCGGCGCGCCGGAAGCGTGCGTCGCCCGAGGCCCCGGCACCGCCGGCGGCAGGCGCCGGCTCCGGGTCGGACTCGGACCGCTCTGCTAAGGGGTTGAACCCCTCGGCAGCTCCCTTCTCCCCACTCCCTGCGTCCAGCAGGAGTGCGAGTAGTAGGGTCGTCCGTCAGGAACCGACGTCGGGACCGGCAGCATCCTCCCTCTCTTCCCTCGTGGGGAGCGAGCAAGGGAATCTCATCAGTGCCCCAGGGCGCTTTGAGGTTTACCGAGCCAGTGACTGGAGTCCCCCGGCAGAAGGGGAGTCTGATGATGTCCGGCGCCCAGAGCAGCTAGACGTCGTCCAGTCACGGGGGCGCGAGTCTCGCATCCAGCCCAATCCGGCTTGGCGAGGAGAGCGACGTCAGTCCATGCTCGCATTGGCCCTCCGTCAATGGAGCACCTGGGCGCTGAATTCAGCGCAACGACGTGCGAGAGTCTCCCTGCCATCTCGTCAGCGCGCAACAGCGCGGCTTGCGTGGGTCGCATGGAGGGCCAGGACGGACCAGTCAGCGCATCAGCGCGAGCTCCAGCGCCTGGCATTCCAAGCGTGGAATGACGTCACCCAACAGGCCGCCCAACTTCAAGGCCTGTTTGACAAAGGCAGTCGGCGCCGGGTCGAGTCCTCTTTCGCAGCATGGCGCCAGCATGTCGTCCAGACACAGGGTCTGTGGCGCAGAGGCAGCCGTCAAGCTGGAGCTGTCTTCATGGCATGGCACCAGCAGACGATGCTCGCCAAGGAGAGGAGCACCTGGTGGGTTGGAGCCCGGAGACACCGGATGACCCAGATGGGCAGGAGGTGTCTTCGCGAGTGGCGCCGGCTCCCCAGGACGACCCCAGTCAGCTCGGACTCGTCCCAGGGAACGAGTGCCCGCCGTCCGGTAAGGAAGGCGGGAACCTCATCCGGTGTCAGCTCTTGCTCGGATTCCGACCAGGAGTCTATGTGGCAGGACATCCGTCGAGGCCTAAAGCGCCTGGGGAAAGACCACCCACTGTCAGGGCTAATGTGGTTCCAGCTCAAGGACTATGGGCTCTCCGAGGACGGCGCTTATCGCCTGGAGATCCACCAGCAGTCAGTCTCCGAGTCCAGGGTGTTGATGCAGCAAAAGCGCGAGGACCCTCACAACTCCCTTGAGAGGTGTAGATTCTCTGTCTTTGCCATCAACGCCGGCAGACCAGGGGAGCTGGTACGCCAAGGGGCGGACCTCCAGGAGGTAAGGAGAGCGGTCGTCGCGGCCGTCAGAATGAGCGGCCGCACCCGGAAGTCGCACAGGGGTCTTAGGAAGTCAGGTGCAGCACCTCCGAGTTCCGCAGCCCCCGGTGGGAACTGGTCGAACCGGTTTGCTCCCCTCTCGTCCTCATCGGAGGATGAGCATCCCGCGGAACGTCCGAGGCCCAGGACTCAGGCGCCTAAGCCGAGCGGCCCCAGTCGCCCGGTGCCTCGCACCCGGAAGCCCAGTCGAGCACCATCGGCCCCGCACCCCGGTCCGACTTCCTCGGGGAACACGTCGTCGTCCCCGGAGTCCACTTCGAGCAGGAACAGTCAGGACCTGCAAGAGCTGAAGGAAGCCTGGCAGAAGGAGTCGCAAGCTCGGGAGGCAGCTTCCGAGGCTCGCCTGGAACAGCTGTCTCGGCAACTCCAAGAGAGTCAAAGAGCTGCCGAGGAGCGCAGGATCTCCGATCAGCGCGCTGCCGTGGAACGCAGGGTCTCCGAGCGACGCGCTGTCGAAGAGCGCTGGGCTGCAGACCGGCTGGCCGCAGAAGCCCGGGAGACTGCCCGGCAGTTGGCTGTCGACGAGAGCGTCGCTCAGCAGGTGGCCGCCGAGGAGCGGCGAGCGGCAGCCGAGGCCCAGCTGGAGGAGAGGCTGCAGGCGGTCATAGAGTCACAAGTCCAAAGGCTCGCCCTGGTTCAGGCCTCGCCCCCAGGGCCCGTGGAGTCAGACGCTCGGGGGCCCTCGGCGGCAGCGTCGAGTCCGGTTCAGGAGACGCCCATCTCCCGAGAGGGACATGAGCTGGTAGAGCCGGCTTCCGTCGTCACCTGTGACGTCGAGAACCGGGACGTTCAAAGCCCTCCGGAGGAGTCGCGCGCAGACGTGACAGCGTCTCCACCGCACTCATGGGACTTTATTTCCCTTCCTATACAGGTCTGCGACGCCCTCCGGAAGCACGTGGTCGGGTATGCCACCTCGGGGATCGATGCCCAGCGCCTATTTTACGACGCTGCTCGTAGGTATCGCACCCTTGGTCAGGTCGCCGGGTGCTTACACCCTTCCAACCAGATCAGGCAGTGCCTGAAGACAAAGTTCTCGGACGAGGACAGGGGCCTCGGGGCCCAGGTGATTCACAGTCTCACGACGGCCTTGGCGTCCGTCGCAGAGAGCTGCGCTCGCTGTGGGTGCGGGCACGAGGAGAGCCCGGTGCGTATGTGGGCGTGTCAGGCGAGCGCTAAGAGGAGTGTGGTGGCGTTCATGAAAAAGGTGTACCTGCCGGTGTGTGGGTTTTGCGCCGCGGACGTGTGGCCCGGTGCTTTCGACCACTTTCCGGCTGTGATGCCACCTCCGATTCCTAAGGCGGCAGACACACCGGGAGACGGGGGGGGGATGGTCCCTCAACTGGAGCACTCGGAGCCAAACGAGCTTTCGGAGATGCCCGGTGCCGGCGGTCATGGTGGTCCTGGTGGCTCGGGGAGCGGTGACCCTGGAGGGCCGGGAGGCCCGGGGAGTCCGGGCGAGGACCCTGGCGGCGATGGCGAAGACGGGGATGGCGACAGCCAGTTCACCTTCTCGTCTTCCTCTCGTTACAGGGAGCCCCGGAGCCATTACAGTCGTAAGGACGAGCAGCACGCTCTCAAGGAGGCCACCAGAGCCATGGAGAAGGCGGTGGACAAATACCACACAGAGGTGGAGGGGTCGTCCCACGTCTTTGGTCGGCTCCTCCGATTTGTTCGGCAGGTCAGGGAGGTTCGGGAGCTGGAGCCGGTGCGCTACGCCATGGAGATGGCGCGTCTGGGACCACTAGAGAGCGGGGGTGAGGAGAAGGTGTTGTCGGACCACTCCCTGCTGTCAGAAGTGGCCAGACACTGCTTCGGCAAACTCAGCTCCGAGTACCGCGAGCTTTCCTCGGTGTTGACGGAGGCTCGGGAAGGTAAGAACCTCACCTTGGACGTCATAGTGGTTCCCTTGGCGCAACTGGTGATGCCCGACAAGGGGGAAATGGCGTCGATCGGTCCGTTCTTGCGTCGTGTGCGTCAAAGTCAGGACAGACAGACTCGCACGGTCCGCGAGTTCTGGGACGGGGTGCACCTTGCTCACGACATCGTGAGCATGCTGGCTGCCCACGAGCTCACCTCTCCGGTGCCGGAAGAGGAGCTGCTGGAGATATTCCTTACGGGATTGATACCGGAGATAAGGAGGAAGGTCTTCCTTATAGCCGAGAGGAAAGGCGCTTCGGTTCTGACTCTGAGCCGGACGGCCAGTAAAGGCCGCCACGAACTCCTGACTTGGGCCATAGAGGCTGAGCGGGAGTTGCGGCAGAGCCAGGATAAGACGAGCCGCTCGGTCCAGCTGCTGGCCCACGAAGATGTCACGGAGGAGCTGCTAGCCATGGCGACATCCGCTGGCGCTCCGACACCCACAGGGCAACGACTCGGCTCCCCAGAGTACGAGGGCTGCCGTCTGTGCAAAAGCATAGACCATTATGCCCGCGACTGTCCGCAGGCGAGCCAGCGCCCGAAGGAGTGGGCCAAGTGCCTCTTGGAGGACACCCTGGCGTTAATAGGGGACGAGTCGGTGGAGGAAGCTTTGGCTGCCATCGGTTTGGATTTTGTCCAGGAGGACGCTCCCCAGCCCGGGGCGTCCTCCCCGCAGTAAAGGGCGCGGGCCCCGTCACTGCGGGGTCAGGGGGACAAAAGGGCCCCGCGCCGGCGTCCACAGCGATGCAGGTGCTGCATGATAGGTGGAGAAGGTGTGGGAGACACCTTAGTGGCAGCGCCAGGCGCCACCTCAAGAGCCAGAGTCGAGTCGAGAGGTATGAGCAGGAAGGTTTAGACATGCTAGCCGCCACCCGCACGGAAAGCCCAGAGCCTCCTGAGCGGGAACAGGTCGAGCAGCGCGTCCAAAGAGAGCAGGCAAACTTCTGGAAGTCCGCCAGAACCCCAGCAACCGCCTCAGTTCCGCGTCCCGAGGAGCCGTGGGAGCTGCTCTGTTGGATCACCGGTGCGGACACCCGGGGTAAAAACCGGTCGAGCCACACAGTTGAGCCACGGGCAGTCTACCAACAGCACCTGGAGAACCAGGGGTCGGATGTTGCGAGAGTTCGCGGGCACTGGAAGTTCAGAGCTCAGCGTTTACCCCCCAGAGTTAGGAAAGCCTTTCAGGCCCAGCAGCCAAGTGCTCGCCTGCGTTCCGCCATCAGGGCGCTAGAAAGGTATCTAAAGCTGGAAGAGTCAGAGGTCCGGTCGGTCAAGTCCCTTGCGCTTTGGAGGGCAGGGCAAAGGCGGATGCGCCAGAAGCTTGGACCCACGACTAGTAAGCCCCAGTTGAATCGAGAAGAGTTAGATAAGCGCTTGAAGCGGCTCGTCAGGGTGCGCGAGTTCAATCGCCGACGCAAAGCCATCTTGGATCAGGAGTTCGGACGGTTTGTTCGCGTTGCCAAACCCAAGCCTGCCGAAGGAGAAGAACTCTCACCACCAGAGAGAACTTCAAAGCCCAGTCGGCCGTGGTTGACCCGAAGCAGGGCTCGCCAGGCTTTGGGCCCGAAACGCAGGCCATGGCTGACTCCTGAAGACAAGGCGCTTCGAACCTCTCGATTGCAGCGCAGGTACGAGTTGGAGGGTAGGGACCCGGCTTCTACCTCAACAGAACGCCATGCGGACTTCCACGCCTTCGTAAAGGAGGAGTTGGAAAGGGAGAATAGGGAACTTCAGCAAGACAATGAGCTGATGCACCGGGACGAGCAAGTCAGAAAGCACATAGCGGCTAAACTGGCTGCAGCGTCAGTCCAAGTCGCGGTGTCCCCCCCAGACTTCCCAGAGCGCAGCGCAGTTCAGAAAGCAGTCGCCATCGGCCTGCTAGCGGACGCGTGTACTTACTGCCTCCCGGACTGTGACTCCGACGCAGAAACGTCAGTCACCCGCCTGGACTGCATAATGCAGGACGGCGATATCAGTCCGAGCTGGTGTGAGTCCCTGGCAGCGGTGTCCTCGATGGGAGCGCGCCCGAGGAGTTTCGACAGGCACAGTCGCACACCGACGTTGTTGCTGTTTTGGGCCTGGATTGCGGGCGTCAGAGTCAAGGTGTTAGTGGATTCGGGAGCATCCACCAATATCATCGCAAAGAGTACACTGCAGAGGCTCTCCGGCGTCAAGCCGGTGCGCCACGAGCAAGCCATGCGGGTTCGAGTGGCTGACGGCACCACATATGATGCTAATTCCTGCATCAGGCCCAAGCTCCTTGCTGAGACGTCGAAGGGGTCTTACGGCCAGCAGGTTGAGCTTCGGGTAATGCCACTCGACCTCAAGGTGGATGTCATCCTGGGGGGTCCTTGGCTGGCGAACCTTTCCCCGGTTACGCTGGATTATAAGAACTGGGGTTCGGTCCGGTTCACCAAGGGCAGAGAAGAGGTCGTCATCACCGGCTGTTCGCCGGGGTCACCGGACCCCAGTCGGTCCAAGGACACGGCAATGGCACTGGTACAGGGAGTCCTTTTGAGCCAACGTCGGGCTCGCCGGGACCTGCGGACCCGCCGAAACAGAGAGGAGCAGGCTTTCGTCGTCTACCTCGGCCCCGATGGGACTTTTGGCGCGTTGGCCTGCAACAAGGGGGGGGGAGACTCCGACGAAGATTCCCCCAACGATGTTGTAGCAGGCCTGGCGTCAGAACCCTCCTCCGGGTCCGAGGATGGTGAAGTCAGCGTGCGTCCCAGCGCAGCGGTGCCGGACGGAGCTGGCAGGCCCGGTGTTCCCAACCGAGCGTTGTTGGAGTTTGAGAGGATCGAGGCTAAGAGAGTGGAGCGAGAGAAGCTTAGGGTCCGTAAGAGACGTGACGAGTCCGCAGGAGCGGTATGGACCACGCTATCGGAGGAGCTCAAGGTAGACGGAGCAATGCCATGGGTGCCAGAGGAGAGGTTTGATGAGGAAGTAGGAACTTTCGCGAGAGTATCTGCTCAGAGCACCCTGCCGCCAGTCAACGGAGCCGCAGCACTTGAGAAGGAGCCAGTCGGCCAGTCTAGGATTCTTGTATTGTTTTGTGGGACCGGGTCAGTCGAGAGGCAGTTCACTAAGCAATTTCCCAATAGCGAAGTAGTTGCTGTAGACATTCAGCCCAAGTGGGGCCCCACACATTGCGAGGATATCATGCGATGGGACTATCGACAGTTCAGACCAGGACACTTCGACGTAGTCTGGGCTAGCCCACCTTGCACAGAGTACAGCCAAGCGAAGACGGTAGGCATCCGAGATTTGCGTGCTGCGGACAGGCGAGTTCGTAGGACATTGGAGATCATCCGGTACTTGAGGCCCGAAGCATACTTCATTGAGAACCCGAGGGGAAGAGAGCCCCACGGGTTGCACACGCGTCGCTGCATGAGCAATCTACCAGCTCCGCACCTCGTCACGTACTGCAAATACGGGACCGCATACAGGAAGCCCACGCACATCTGGACCAACGTTCCGTTGCGCACACCCTTGCGAGTATGCGATTCCGATACGCCTTGCGAGTTCTTCCGGCAGCACGGTAGGCACGAGAAAGTAGCGCAAGGAGGGCGCGCGATGAGAGCCGGAGGTGTGTTCGCGAAGGGCATGGGAGCGCGAGAGAATTTGTATGGGATTCCGTCAGCACTGTTAAAACAGCTTTTCCACAACCTGACCCTACATGAAGAGGTGCATGCGTTCCTGTCTGAACTGCTTGTCAGGGAGGATCTGAGCGAGATGAGCGTTTTAGTCCAGTCAGCTGTTGTTGAGAGTGACCCGCCCGAGTTTGAGCCAGAACCGATAGCGTTAGCGGGAGTGCGAGCGGAGGTGACGATCATACCAGAGGGCGGATGGGAATCTGACGCGAGTGGTCTTAGCGATTGAGGGCGTTGGGGAGCGTCGGGAAGAGCGGTGGCTCCAGCCTTGGCGAGACCAGGCGGCAGGTGAGAACCTGGGTAATCCATCCGAGAGAGCAGTGGCTCTAGCCTCGGCACAGCCAGGCAACAGGTGGAAATCTGTATAATCCATTTGAGCAGTGGCTCTAAGCCTTGGTATGACCAAGCGGCAGGTGAGAACCTGGGTAATCTATCCAAGTGAGCAGTGGCTCTAGCCTCGGCGCGACCAGGCAACAGGTGGAAATCTGTATAATCCATTTCACGAGAGCATTGGCTCCGGACCTGGCACGACCGGGCAGCAGTTGGAGATCTGGGTAAAAGCTCTAGCACTCCGAGGAGGCGGTGAAGGTTTAAAACCTTTCCTCCGGGCCGGCATCCCGAGAACTGTCAGGTAATTGGCAAACCTATTGTCATCCCCTGTAAGTGTGCCGTGTTGGGAGGTTTAAAACCTTGAGCGTGGTAATGGATGTGAAACCTTGAGCCTTGGGGGAGCCTGGTAGTGCAGATGGCAGACCGGTGAGAGGCCGACCCTTGTGCTTAAGAGGTCGATCTCCTTATTGCGGTGTGTCTTGGGAAGTGTAATGTCATCCCAGACAACAGGCGGCTGAGACCTGTATAATCATTCAGAGCAACAGTAGAAGATCTGTATAAAAACTTTACTGGTCCGACGTGGTCAGCGTGGACGTGACCTTCCCTAAGGGGGGGGGAGTTGTGCTAGGAGGCAAGCACAAGAGCAAGAAAAACGGCTAAGTATAAAACGCAGGAGTACTCAGTACGGAGTACAGTAGGACCGATCAGAATGATGTTGATGTGAGGTGCCTAGACTGTTGTACGGAGTACTCAGTACAGTTGAGTTATGGAAAGAGTTCCTGAATGTATAAGAACTCTAAGAGTAACCCGTTTCGGGGAGATGAACTGAACTGAAAAGTAAAACATAAAAGTAAAGAGCCGTAACTGCTGTATATTGTGTATTGAAAGCATGCACTGATAGCAAAAGCATAACTATTAAGATTTACGAAACCGAAGTCTTGTAGTTGACCAATCGTAAGCATACCTCGTGCGGTCGTTTAATAAGTGTAGAATAGTATAAGTCCGAAACCGTAAAGAAGAGAAGAAGTCAAGTGTGGACTCCTACACATACCGCGGCTTCGTCACAGCGGGGTTTCTGCGAGAGCAAGAATTGCTCCATCTGTAGAGAAGTGGAAATGTGTAAGTGTTTGTGAGGTCCATAAGTGAAATGGGGATTACGCACATCCGAGGCCCGCAAATTGAACATGGACACACAAGTCAAATCAGGCGGAAGGAAGAATGCGGTACGCATGCATGCAGAGGCGCACCTGAGGAAGTGCCAAGGAGGGCGCCAAAGAGGGCGCCAAGGAGGGCGCCAAGGGGGGCGCCAACGGGGGCGCCAAGGAGGACGCCAAGGAGGGCTATGTAATACAGTGAAGGGTGGGTAGGCAAAATACAAATGGAGTGGAGACATACCTTCTCTGTGTCAGCCAGCCAACCATTTTGTAGGCCGCTTTCACGCCAAATGCCATGGACCGCAGCTAGGTTGCCTTCATTGAAAGGAGTACAATCGATGGAGTACTCACGGTAGGTGTCGGTAGTCTGGATGGCCTTAATGACTTTTGGTGCTGGTGGGAGGTTGCTCAAGGCGCAATGAAGGCACAAGCGGATGACAGGTAGAATAGCTTTCGGAGGGATGTTCCCCAAGTGGTGTGCACGGAAGGTGAATGCCAAGTTGTCGCGCCGGCGACAGCCCAAGAGCAGATGGCCGGACATGATAACCCACTCGTGCTCGTGGGGGGGCACCAAGAGTATCCAGTCGGGAGAAGCGTCATCCTCGGTGGCAGCATTACGTCTGGCCAAAGGACGCGCCTGTGTGCGGAAGGAAATTCCAGAATTCACTTATCAAGTGTGCGCACATCCAAACGCACAAAGGGCGTGGGGGATACACAAGGCAAGATAACGGAGTGCTGAATGCTGCAATGCGCAGCAATGAAGGCGGGTACCATATGAGGTACCATAGTATCCATATGAGGAGGCATGGCAAATTCCGAAATTCCGAAAGTCACAATTGACGTGATAGGTAGAAAGGTGCACACCTGGTGCAAAAAGTCGAACATGAGAGCCCAGTCCTTAGCCGCTGCCTCCCTGGCAATTTGTTGTTGAGCCTGGTTTGGTTCCAAGACCGTGATGTCACACGAACGAAGTCGCCCGCCACCCCACAGGGATTATGGAACGAGCCTGCGATGAGTGAAATAGAAGAGCGTGCGTAAGGCCTTCGGAATTGATATGGAAGGGGGAAATTGCGGAAGAATAGTGTACATACGGAGATATGCGGAAGTTATACCTTCGAGGCGTGGGTGCTTGGCGCTGCTCTTCACAAAAGGAGCGGAGGGCTTCATACGTTTTGTCGTCAAGGACACCCCATTGGTTACCCTTGTATTTGTGGTTGACCATTTTGGTTGGCGATCACTGTAACAAACCCGAAGTTGGTGAAGGTGTAGACGTGCTTAAACGTTTTGAGCGACGTGGAGGGGCAGCGGTTGGCGCCAAGATATTAGAACGAGCCTGCGCAACAAAAGCACCAAAAATGAGGGGTTATGCAAGAAGTGTCTCAATGAAACTAGTATAGCATTGTGTGTGGGTTAGGGAAAAGTGACCTACAACATGAAAAGTGCAAGAGTGGAAATACCTTCGGCAGCTGCGGAGTGGAAAAGAATGAAGGCGAGCCAGTAGGTAAAAGAAACCGTTGGCTTTGCTCGGGAAGTGGGCTAAACTCGCGGGTCAAGCAAGTGAAGCAAGCACACACGCGTTTGTCTTCCTTAAAAAATGCAGATATGGCTTGTTGTCCAGGCAGGGGCTTAAGTTTCTTCCTGACTGGCATGCGAAGTGAAACCGGAGTCGCCTGGAAGGTTTGGTGTCGGAGGTATCTTGATGCTAGCCCCTTCGATATTTCTCAACTCTATCAGCCGGATCGCAAGCAAAGCGTACGCACCACGCAACTCAGGATGCAACCTGTCTAAACGCACACCTTCGTTATACAATTCCTTCAAACTTCGTCGCCGACGCTTTAACAATGTTTTGATTGGTGCAATTTGGGATAAAAATTTGTTTCCTCTTTCACGTTGAGCTTGGCTTACCATGAGAGAAATTTCGAATTTGAAAAATGTGCTCACAAACACATTTCTGCTGTATATCTATGCACGAACGGTAGCAGCTGTTGCTCGATGAACCTTTCGCCTTCCTTTTGCAAGTGAAGCAAGCACACACGCGTTTGTCCAGGAGGGTCGTTTAGACTTCTCCTTCGCTTGCGCTTGAATTATCGGTAGATTTCTAATCCGTAGCAAAGCGTTCGATTTGACTCACTCCGTGGGGTCTCGTTCGATCATTTTAATTTTCGATTATATCCACGTCACCGGTCTATCGTCGGGATCTGTCATATATATCGGACGCACGTAACACACTTGGGGTACCGAATGGTGTGTCGTGCGTTGATTTCACGTTCGCAGAGCCTCACTAACTGGATGTGAAAAAGTCCGGGGAGTGATTGTTGTCACTCGACTGCGTCGTGAGTCTCGGTGGCGCTGGCGTTACCTGTACTGTACTGCTCGGTATTAGTCGCCACATTCGCCAACGCCATCGTCATTCCAACATGAACATCACCGGGTCGATCGTGGGCGTTGAAAATAGTATATATATTTATTTACGACGGTCACGAATGTATTTGGGAGCTGAGGAGCCCCCGGTTTCGTCGGATGCAAGGAAAGAACGATATGCATCTAGGCTACAGTATATATATATATATATCACACACACACATATCCATTTTTGAAGGTTTTGTTGGCGTGGTGTTTTATTTTAGATGGCAGAAGAACCATGAGTCATACAAGCTATAGATCAAGATCCGACTAACTGGTACTTTGACATTCCGGGTTCTTATGATCATTTCAGCAGATTCAAAATACCTTCATGGTTGAAAGGTTGTGCCGACACTCAGACCCGGTATGATCAGATAGGATATTTCGATGCCATCAGCAGAATGAAGACAGACATGAGTCGGTACAGAGATCCAGAGACTGAGCCTCAGGAACAAGAGGAGGAGTAACCGGAGGATCATCCTCCGCCTGCATTTACAGATCCAGATGATGGTCAGGCCACCGCAGCATCAGTTCCATCCGCAATTGTCCCCAAGGCGAAAATGAATCCACCGAAGGAGTACAAAGTCGGACAGGATGCAGAAGTATGGATGGAGACAGTGGACAGATACTTTCAGTTCACATATCCAGGTGCACCAGATAAGGATCTCATCACAGTCTTTCCCACTTTCCTCCAAAATAATGACAGGCACTTCTTTCATGTCGTGGCTAAAACACCTGATGCCACGTATGAACATGTCAGAACTACATTCCTCAGGCAGTTCGGCAATCCGCACAAGAAGTCAGTTGCCAGAAAACATTTGATGGCATTACAGCAGGGCAACCAGACATTCTCGGACTACCTACGCACATTCATGTCACTGGCTTCTTTAGCATCAGTTGATTTGGATGATGTCCTGATCAAGGAAAGGTTTGTCAGCAACATGGAGTCAGACCTCAAAAAACAGTTCCATCTTAGATTCCTAACAGATGATGAAAGGAATAACCTGTCGTGGGCACATACCACACAGGTTCTGCTCGATTTGAATTATGTAGTTCATTCGAAGCAGTCAGAGACCCTACATTATAGGGGGCAGAAGGAACAGCCAGGAGGCCCGGTCAGAAAGGAAAAGGACAAAGGTCGTGGCAATAAACCATATGACCGAGGCAATCAGAATCGTGGCAATCAGAATCAGGCCAACCAGAATTCCCAAAAGAATAAAGGGAAAGGCAAAGGAAATGGCAAAGAGAAAGGAAAAGGAAAAGGATCAGCATCATCTCCTTCCCAGACTTGTCAGCGTTGTGGTCGTCCAGGTCACATCATAAAAGATTGCTTCGCCACCACAACAGCAGATGGAAATGCCATACAAGGCAAGCCTCCAACACCCAATCCTGGACGTCAGTACAATCAGAACAGAGGACAATAGCAGCAGAATAATCAGGGTGGTAAAAATGAGTCTAACAAACTTGTAAAAACAGTCAACACCCTGGTTAAGGAGCTCCAGAATCAGCAGAGCATCAATGCAGCAGTTGCAACTCCAGCTCCAGCATTAGCTCCAGCTCCTCAGGGAAACTCTCCGGGTACTGCACAAGTACCAGTGATGAGGATTCCCCGATAAATCAGCCTGAACATGCCACTGAAGCAAGTGGCCGGGTTGAGAGTATCTCAGAATAAGTCCTATCCAGTCTGACACTTCAGTTCCAGCAGATGGATACTCCCTCAGAACACATCGCACAGATGCAGTCACAGACAGCACAGCTGAAATCACAGAAGAAGCTGTTGTTGTACAAAGGGAAAGTATATGGACAAAGTACTCACATTTTGGTAGATCCAGGAGCTACATCGTCATTTATCGACAGACAGTTCGCTTCTCAGCTTGGTATATCACCAACAGACTCATCATCATTCTCAGTGGGGTTGGCTGGAGGAAGCCAATTACCCTGTACATCCTATCTTCCCAATGCTACATTTACGCTGGGTAAGTACAAGGATTCAGAAGATCTCTATATTATTGACATGAAACCCTTCACAGTCATCCTAGGACAGGATTGGTTGGAGAGAAGGAACCCACACATTGACTTTCAGTCCAAGAACATGACGATCACCAGGAAACATTCATCAGGTTCCAGTGTTGGTACAGTTCTGTCCAGAGTTGAACAGACTC
This sequence comes from Cymbomonas tetramitiformis, assembly GCA_001247695.2. Classification (NCBI taxonomy): domain Eukaryota; kingdom Viridiplantae; phylum Chlorophyta; class Pyramimonadophyceae; order Pyramimonadales; family Pyramimonadaceae; genus Cymbomonas; species Cymbomonas tetramitiformis. The sequence continues at coordinate 11,913 of LGRX02018734.1, read as the reverse complement.
CAGATTCAGATGACCTTCCCGAAATGGAATTGGTCAGTGCCACCACTATGAGGAAGCACCTACGACGTATACGATCCAGTGGGTCGGCTGAACAAGCCGTAGCTTATCTCTTCTTTCTCTCAGAGGTCGATGGTGAGTTGGCCATGGCAGCTGCAGACACGGGCACTACCATGGAAGACCCAAAGGTCACAGCAGAACGTGACCGTGTCAGAGAAGACTTTTCAGATATTTTCCAGGAGGATCTTCCAGCTGGCCATAGGCCAGAACGGTTTGAAGGTGGATATCATCGCATCAACATTGAACCTGGGCATAAGCCACCATCACAGCCAGTTCGTACTATTCCAGTGCCTATGATGGAGGAGCTCAAACGACAGATCATCAAATATGTCGAGCTGGGTATCCTTCGTCCATCATCATCACCATATGGGTGCCCAATCATTTTCGCTCCTAAGCCAGGGGGGAAGTGGAGGATGTGCTGTGATTATCGAGCCCTTAATAACATCACCATAAAGGACACGTATCCATTGCCACCTCATGATACCCTTCTTGAACAGCTTAAGGGGGCACGTTGGTTCAGCAGATTCGATTTCAACCAGTTTTCCCATCAAATACCCATCCACCCAGACGACATCCAATCGACAGCAATGCGTACTAGATATGGTTCATACGAGTGGACAGTGATGCCCTTTGGGTTAACTAACGTTCCTGCGACCACTCTACGTGTTGGAAATCGAGCATTCTTTGACTTCATCGATCAGATTTTGGTCATTTTCATGGATGACACCATAGTGTACAGTCCAGATTTTGACAGCCATGTGAAGCATGTTCGACAGTTCTTACAACGCTGCAGAGATCATCAATTCTACATCAGGCCTTCTAAGGTTGAGTTGTTCGTCAGATCCATCGATTTTATCGGATACCACATCTCAGAGGCAGGCCTTTCAATCATCGAAGACAGAATCCGTGCAGTCATGGCTATTCAGCCTCCAGTGTCTTATGGTCCAACCGTTGGTAAGCAGCCTCTACGCCGTATGGCTAAAGATGACAAGTCATCTCTTCGGTCATTCTTGGGTATGGTCGGCCAGTTTAGGAGATTTATACCGTCTCCTTAAGGATAATGCAGAGTTTGTCTGGGAATCTGAGCAGCAGCAGGCATTTGATAATCTCAAAAGTGCCATCTGCCATGCTCCAATACTACAGCTTCCAGATCAGAAACTGCCATCTATTATGGAGGTCGATGGATCAGGCACACACGTTGGCCAAGTAGTATTGCAGGATCAAGGAAAAGGTATGAAGCCATGTGGCTATCACAGCGTCACTCTTTCTGATACACAGAGACTCTGGCCTATTCCTGAGATCGAGCTATTTGCCATTGTGGAGGGCTTCCGGTTCTTTCGCCACATCTTGCTGGGAGCTCCAGAGACTATTGTTCGCTCAGATCATCAGCCACTGGTTTATTTCCAGTCCAAATCCACACTAAGCCCCAAACAGGCGAGGTGGTTGGATGAGCTCTCCGAGTACAACTTTCGGATAAAGCACATTGCAGGCGAGAAGAAAAGGTTGCAGATGCACTTGCACGTATTTCTGCTCTCTTTGAACTCACTGATAGTCTGCAACATCAGATTGCCGGCGAGGCACATTCAACACACATTACATCTACAGACCCTACATTTATTGCTCTTATATCTGCATCATCAGGTCATCAGCTCCACGACATTATTATATCTCAGTATGATCGTGACACATTTGCACAGACTATATTATCTAAGCTGGCATCATCGACATCATCACAGACAGTCAGCCGAATTTCGAGCTCATTCAGGGATTGATCTATCGCAAGACCATTTTTGGCAGACAGCTTTACATTCCACCTACTGCCAAAGTTCCTACAGATGACGGTGAGATCACACAGCTTCGCCACATTCTACTTCATGAGTGCCACTCAGCCACTATTTCTGGTCATGTAGGCAAAAATCGCATGCTTCATTTATTACGTAGCCGATATTACTGGCCAGGAATGACGAAGGCAGCAATTCAGCACATTCGGGAGTGCCCCGTGTGTCAACGCCAGAAAACGAGGAGACACAAACCTTATGGTCAGTCACATACACGATATTGTGTGCCTAAGACAAAATGGCTTGATGTATCTCTTGATGGCTACTATCCTTAATCCAGATCCTCCCACAAGAATCTAGCGCAAATGGGCATGGCGACCTTGTATGTCGTATATAGTGGCCCGGCATATGCTTTGGGGCAATATTTATGAACCTTTTGAATTACCTATAACATTTCTTTGCTTGAAATGTCGATGGTTTGACCTTTAATCTTAGCGTGGTTTGGGTGGGTGCTTTCACAGAATTTTAATCAAAATGCTAGATCCTACCACAAGGATCTAGGGTACCGACAACTCTAGGCCTTGCTACACGAGCTCGGGTTGGTGCGTATGTTGTTAACCCTCGAGAATATGACCAAAACTAATTTTGTAAGCCCTTTAATATCATACTAGCCGGATTAATCGCCGCATATGCGCATGCCATGGTGTAGTACCGTCGAAATTCAATATTTCCATCATTATCAGGGTCTGAAAATCGTATTCTAGAACCTCTAGCGGTAGTTCTAACCGTTCAAAAAATCCCCCAAAAATCCCAAGGAGACTTTGAAGTCATATTAAAGTACTGAAGTGCTCACCAAGGCAAAGATCTAGCCTTAAAGCTTAAAATGGACCAAGACTCACGCCCAAAATGCGAAATTATCCCCATACTTAAGGAATGTGTATATCTTACCCATGTGGCCGCGTTCGTGTGATGTGTCCAATATACATTATCCAAGTCGTATTTTGACCCAAACATGATTAATATACATGCATACCTTGAGATATATCATGTCTATGGTGGCAAAGGATCGATATACGATTGGCAAAAATTATGGAAGATACACCCCGCTTTTGAAGCTTTAAAAGGCGTAGCAGTTCAAAATTTGGTTGGGGCATGCTATAAATGCATTAGCTAGGAGTATATATGATGGATTCTCGTCAAACCACGCACCATACTACTTAGTATAGGTCCCATGTGGAAAGTATTCCTTGGTGTTGACTTGTAGAAAGCTCGTGGGGCGCCTAAATAAATTATTGAAAAAGTGATCCTTGTGGGAGGATCTAGAGCGTTCTAGGTCCTCCCACAAGGATCTCGGGATAGTAGCCATTGACTGGATTACTGACCTGCCTGTCACCACTAACGGGCACGACAATATTTTTGTGGTAATGTGCCAATTCACTCATCGCTGTCATCTCATTCCCTTCAGCATGACCTGGACTGCTCAGCATACTGCTTCAATATATATGCAGCATATCTTCAAGCTCCATGGTCTTCCGAGGAACATCATCTCAGATCGAGACCCCAGATTTACTTCTTCATTCTGGCAAACACTGTGGAAATCTACTGGTACGAGATTGTCTATGACGTCTTCACACCATCCACAGTCGAATGCAAGCGATGAAAGAAGCCATGCCTTCATTGAGGACATCCTCAGGTATTTTTCATTTTGTTTGATGCATGATTCACCATCCTCTGGTTTATAACTGATTAGATAGTATTTTTTCTCCTCAGGTGTTGTTGCAATGATACTTCAGCCAATTCGTGGGAGGACAAGTTACCTCTGGTGGAGTTTGCAATTAACAACACGGTTTCTGCTACGACTGGTTACACACCATTTTATCTCGACTCGATGGCGCAGCCACTTTCGCCTCATGATCTGGCAATCACTATTCCGCCAGAAGCTCCTGTTCCAATACACAATGCTATTCGAGATCATTTTTACCAGTACTCGGCTGCACATGCCAACGCGGTAGATAACATTTCCGGAGCAGCAGAGATCAACCGAGCCAGATTCAATAAGACTCACATGCCCCGACAATTTGCAGTAGGGCAGAAAGTTCTTCTACGGACTGAGTTTATTCAATGGACTGGTTTGACATAGGCAGGCAGACACTTTAAGCAGCTATACATTGGGCCGTTTACCATATCTAAAGTTATTCTCAGCCATGGACGTGCTTATGAGTTAGATTTCGGGGATCTCGACATTCGTATCCATCCGGTTCAGCCTGTATCCAGAATAGAGCTGTACAATGACTCAATTCAAGCACCTTTGCCTCTGCCACAGATGATCACCGAAGAAGGGCAACCACTGTTTGCGATATCACACATACTCTCAGATAAGATCACTAGAGGTGTCAAGTACTATTTAGTGCGATATGCAGGCTACGGCCCTGAACATGACACCTGGGTCAAAGCCTCAGAGCTGACCAATGCAGCAGACATTATAGCTGCCTATGAAGGCTAACATATATTAAAGCCTATTGCCCTTACTTCTTGTAATATATACTAATACATGTCGATCATCTTTATACCCTGCTCTTAATGTTCTATCATTATGTGTATCAGGAGCAGGAAATTGATCCTTCCTTGCTAAGGTGTAGTGAGCCTTGTACCAAATCATACCCTTGCACAGATACGCATACATGCGGATATCATATCCGTGGATAAATAAAAGGGATAAGTCTACATCGGGGGCCGACATTTGATTTTAATTCACATCGGGGGCCGAGATCTCATTCTTAATCCATCAGCGCATTGCCTGATTTTAATCCACATCGGGGGCAGACACTTCATTTTAATCCACATCGGGGGTAGACACTTCATTTAATCCACATCGGGGGTAGACATGTCATTTTAATCTACATTGGGGGCCGACACCTCGTTTTAATCTACATCGGGGGCCGACATCTCATTTTAATCCACATCGGGTGTAGACATCTCATTTTAATCCACATCGGGGGTATGCATTACCTTCAACGTAAGAATATAATGTAAACGAAACATAATTATGCAAATCCAACCGGTAGATATGTAAATCATATCGCGATGAAAATATCTACCGGTTGGATTCGCGAAATAATGTTTTTTGGAGTGTCCAGCAGTGAAAAACTGTTTCATTCCGCCAAACAAGACAGTCTTTCATCGTTTGCGGCACCAAAAAACATTATTTCGCAAATCCAACCGGTAGATATGCTCATCGTAATACGAGTTACATATCTACCGGTTGGATTTGCGTAGTTATGGTTCGTTTACATTATATCGTTGCGTGT